>JABRWK010000194.1:0-43664 GCA_013372445.1 Hypothenemus hampei | reverse complement strand
CGAAAGTTATTTTCGCAACGATCAAAAGGTTGATGGTGTGTGGAATTATTCTTTGGAGTACTACCTTGAGGAGTTTAAGGAAAAATATCTAGACGAGGTAATCATCCTCCAGTATTAATAAATTATTATTAATTATAAAATATGGGTTATGATACCTGTCACCTAAAATGTAAATAAACAGAAAGGCTTGCTGTATGTCGAATTAATCTACGCCATACGTTTTCGATATCATAGCCAACTCCAAACACGTTCCTTTTTGAACACCCTTTACTAAATACATAGGACTAGTTTTAAAAATATGAATCAATTCAAATTAAATCTGAAACAGTCTCAAGACAAGTCAAGTCGTGTAGTTAATGCAAGTTTGAGAGCATGTCAACTTACGAATCAATATTAAAGATTTCCTTTATTTATCGACTCCCCTCTTCCTGGTACATATTGGTTTTAAATATTCCAGATATAAGACATACCAACATACGCTTACCACATCTTTGTTCCAACTTTGAAAAATATGTTTACATTATGATATTCAGATGTTGAATTTTAAGAATAATTCCACCTTGACATACACATACAATTTGGAAAATGCTGATGTGTACGAATCTTAATTAATATCTAATAATCGCAATACTAAAACGCTGAAAAGTAATAAGATATACCAGACATCTATAAGAAAGGTCTTAACGAATTTAACTTTTTTCCAACTCATTCGCTTTTCTGCTTTCACTTCTTGTATGTATTATGAATAGTAAATTCGCGTGTCCTATATGATGGGACATGGATATTTTAAAGATTTTCGAAATTCAATTTGCAAAGCTGAGTTGATGCTGAGTCATGTCTCATGAAGATTTTGACCAAAATCGTACCTACCTTGCCCAATTCATTGAAAATAGAGAAAATTCCACTGTTTGAAGAACTCTCATTTTCCAAGAAAACACATTAGTGTATCGATTTCACTAAATAACACAGACTTCAAGGTATAACATTTAAACTTTACAAGTTGTTCCAAAAAATGCGTGTTAACCAATTCAAGACTTAAAATTTATCAGAAAAAAACCATTTTAGAAAACGAGATACGTTTGTCTTTCTGTTAATATTTACTAATAAGAGTCCTTGTGGTTATAATAGGTGGCACATATTTTTTGCCATGTTCGAACATGCAGTTATATCTATACTTAGAGAACACAAGGCTGATTATGGTCTTCA
This sequence comes from Hypothenemus hampei, assembly GCA_013372445.1. Lineage (NCBI taxonomy): Eukaryota > Metazoa > Arthropoda > Insecta > Coleoptera > Curculionidae > Hypothenemus > Hypothenemus hampei. Next base: position 42,458 of record JABRWK010000194.1, on the reverse strand, counting down.
AAGAATTTACGCCACTATAGGTGGTATGATTAGTTCACCTTTATCAGGATGGATGATCGATTTCGCTAGTAAAGGAAAAGGATTCACTGACTTCAGGCCTATATTCTTTCTTTATGCTAGCTTAAAATTGGTTAGTGGAGTTCTAATGTTATTCATCAATCTGGAGTTTAAAAAAGCTGCTGCCAGTGTTGTTTTAGATGTCATTCGGGTACTTAGAAAATTGGAACTGATAGCATTATTTATATCCTGTCTGATTTTAGGTGTGAAACTTAAATTTATTTAGGCTCTAATAATTAATAAATTTTTTTAGGATGTGCTTGGGGATTTATAGAAAGTTTCCTCTTCTGGTTACTAGAAGATCTTGGAGGCTCAAAATCTCTAATGGGACTTACCATAACGGTCGGTGGAATTATTGGTATTCCTCTACTAGTTCTCTCTGGTCCCATTGTAAAGAAACTGGGACATGCGAATGTAATTTTTCTGGGATTCGTATTTTACGCTATAAGATTACTTGGTTACTCATTGATATACAATCCATGATTGTGTCTTATTTTTGAAGCTATGGAAAGTATTACTTTTGGATTAAGTTTTACTGCCGCAGTTATTTATGCTGCTAAGCTTTCTACCGTTACCACGGACACTAGCATTGAAGGAATGCTCGGAAGATTATATTATGGCGTTGGTAAGAACTTCTTTTAAGGTTTCCTTATGAACCTGAATATTGTTTTCTTATTAACTCTCTAGGTAAAGGCGTGGGAAGTTTAATAGGAGGTTATTTAATAAAACCTATAGACATACGGCATACATTTCAAGAATTCTCCATCACTACCCTTATTATTGGATTAATATATTTTGCATTTTACCATTCCTATATTAAGCATAGGTCATCTAAATATCAGCAAAATGGACTCAATACCACTTCCGAATCAATGTACGGATATTAACTTGAAAGATTATGACAGAACCTCATGAGTTCTCCACAGTAATTTACGAAAACGCTATGTGTCCTGTCTAGGAAGCTACAAAGGTAGGTATTGAAAATGTTCAAAAATAGAGTAAAATGATTAATAGGAAATTGTCGTCTTCCTGAAATATGAAATGTTATTTTTAATCAGAATATGATTTTTAAATAAACAATGACATATTTTAATTGCAATATTTATTAACAGTTATTTATGTCAGTATTGAATAGTTTCCTCAATACCAATATAAGAGAGAACTGTTTCTTATTTCTGTTATAGTGATCAAGTTGATCTTTTTCTTGAGCCAAGTTTATTTATTCCTGCCTCAACTCAGACAGTTTCCTATTTATTTCTGTTCAAGCTGGTTCCTTTCAATTGCTCCTGCAATTAAATTATGCTGAAAGAAATTTTGTTTTACAATTTCCATTAAAAATGAGTCGACTTTTAAGTATCTTCTCTGAAAATAATTGTTTTTGACTATATAATTTGTAATTGAATATTTAACTTACCATCTGACATTTTTGTTCATTCAGAAAATTAGACCAAATTTCATATAAACGAGTGTAATTCTTAATCCATTGATTTACACTGACTACTGTTGTTAAACTGGAAGTAAACAAAAAAAAGTTAGGTTAGTATTCATGTAATGTTGCCAGCTATATTATAACTTCAGAAAACTATTTGGAAACAAGTGTAAAATGATGGCATGATCCCTAAATTTGAGGGAACATGTTTCAGTTCAATGGTTTTATATTTTAATTTCCGTAATCTTGAACACAAAAAAAATAGATTATTGATTTATGTGCTGATTTTACTAAATATGCTTATCTTGCACTCGGTTAGAATGAAGACATGATCATTACTTAGAATGAAAACATCATTCCTTCAAAAATTATCTTCAATCTCAATGGTGAAGTGATAATATTCAGTAGATATGCAGTTCGCCGGAGAAAAATTAATGTTTTAGCAAATCTGTTTTACATTCAGACGGACGCATTTGTAGTAAAACATGACGTATTTAGTTTAATTTTACTTAGTTTGGCTAAGCTCTTCCTAAATAGTTCCAAAAGTTATGGCTACATTTTGTTCTGGGATAACGTCCGATTTTAATATTTTTTACTTTTCTGCTTCTGAAATTTTCAAAAGAAATATTACTCTGTACATTTTTATGATTCCACAGTTGCATTCGATTTTTCTTACCCTTAGAAAAGAAATATTCAGTTTGAAAATGATTCTTGCAAACCATCATCTTTGACATGAACTTATTTCATTTTTGAATATTACACTACTTTTTTAGTACGAAAGTGAGATATACAGAAGCAGTTTCAAGGTTTCACAATCTGGAACTGAAAAATCTCTCATTTCTATGGTTTACTGCATTTTCAATTAAACATAAACAGAATTAACCAAACAAACGTTCAATTTTCTAACAGTTTCTTCATTTCACACTTATGGCGCCACCGTCTTTATATGTGCGTGAATCTGCGTAAAGTTCGAAATTAAATTGACAGAGAGCGCCAAATTCACTTTATAAATATTATTTAAATTTTATGTTGTTTCTCTTGATAAACATTCTAGAATTATTGTTAAAAATCAACTTTTAATTATTATCTTAAAAAATATTATTATTCAAGTTTAAAACATATATTTGAAAAATTACAAAGTAGAAGGGGTGAGTTTAATCTTGAACACACCCCCCATTAAATGTCAATTGCCATCCTCAGTCCTCCCACCATGTCATGATTTTAGAACATGGCCGCCGTTTTGTTGTAATCATTAATTTTTGACTTCCAATGTAAATGAGTGTTTTATATTAAAAATGCCTGTTTTGTGTCATATTTATTGAGCAATTGATGTTTTTTGTTTTACATAAAAAGGCAAAATAGATCGGCCGCATGGTTTTTTATTCAGATGTCAGCTGTTACACATCCTGTATCAGGTTAGTAAGAAAATAAGGGTAGTTTTTGTTGTGGGCGAAAAACTTGTTCAATATTTGTTGGTATGGCAATATTCTGTTCAATTTACAAAAGTGTCTCGCAGTTCAAGTTTCCAATAACTTTAAATAGTATTGAATATTCATTCTAAACTACCATGCATAACATGCATTTGCATTAAGGAGGGCTTTTCACTCTTATTTTTTATAACAATTGTTTTATAAACATCATAGAAATATGTAAAAACTTGAATACCTTCTAAGAAAAGTATGGATTTCTATTACTAATTATATTAACTTTACAAGCTCTCTATAACCAACTGATTTTCAATGTTATTTCTATTGTTTAAGGTGCTGATCCCACAAAGGGCATCCCAAAGCGACGAGCAGTCAGTATAGGGTAAGTGCACCAATCAAGGAAATTGCTATTTATGCAGTATGAAAAAGAAAACAATAATAATAAGCGGCAAACACAATGCAGGCAAGCCTATTAAGTTAAATGCGTTAATTATGAAACTACAATACAATTGATATAAAAAAGAGTAAATGTTACATGTCATAATTTGAACTTCACTGGTATGGGTAAATTGTAAAGAAAGAGGTTTTGCAAAGAATGCCTTTATAAAGAAGTATTTCACAAATAAATCTCTAAAATATTAGTGTTCAAACTAGAAATGTACTTTTTTTTCACCCTGCCTCGATTCAATATTCGTAATCTATGAATTAAAAAAAAAACTATTAAATATAAATCTGTTATCACTGGAAGTTGTGAGTATTTATGTAAATTGAAAACGCTTCATGCCTTTTCCTAGATTCAATTACGATAAAGAAATATATTTTCTTGTTATCATTTAATGAATTGTACTTAACGCTGTGGTTACGTTATTTTTGGGAGCATTTTTGCTTTATCTTACTCTTCCATTCTCAGCTCATTATTTGAAATGCCTTTTAGTCCAGTTTTCATGCTTAACTAATTTTATTTGTATTTAGTGCAATAGTTCTTTTATGAAATGATCTATCAATTTTAGAATCTATCACTTCTATACTGATTTTGAGATGTTATTGTTTCAATGACCATTCTGATAAGTTCTCCATGATGTTTTAAAAAAGCTGTTAGGAGGGATAGTAGAACGTTAATGCCTCACAAACAATTGACACAGGAGGAATCCAGAAGTCATACATTTTCAACTATTGTAGTCTGCGGAAGCTTTCTCTATAAAAATTAATCTTTTCATTTGTAACTAAAATTTCTTGAGAATCCGGTCCATTCATAAATGTCTCATTCATAAGCATTGTAAGTTACTATAAAAAGGAACCTTACACCTATGTTCTTTTTTATTTAGTATTTTAAAGGTCTTCCTTCTACCTGTCGTGCACCCAACGACTTTTCAGGTAAATCTTTATTGAACCTTTTGAGGAAATTTATTATCTTACGACAACTGCGACTAACTGGGATGTAAATTGCTAAAAATGATAAAGGTATACATATAAGTGATCTTTTTCAAGGAATTTTTTTTATAAAGAAGATTACTAGTTATATGTATTGCTTTACGTAATTCCTATTGAATGTCTGTTAATTTAAGGCCAGGTAATGTGAGGAGATAAAACATTATTACCTAAGAAGGGAAAAAATTGCCTGGAAAATCCTTGCTACTTACTAAAATGCGCCTGTTTAAACTTGTTGTCATTTATAAAGCTTTATGTTATCCCGGATGTTTTAAATTCCGGTAACTACATCGTCAATCTTCATACACGTCAAGAGACTCTAATGTGTCATGGAGGTGAGCCGTAATGTTGTTTTCTCTAAACGTTAAAAAATGCCAAATAAACGAAATTAAATAGTGGATTGTTTAAAATAAATGATGAAAAAGTATTTTATATTTTTGAACATTTCTGTCACTCATGGTCTTAATGTTGAGGAAAAGGGTCTAATGCTCTGGAGAAGTGAAAAAGCCTATTTATTTTGGCTATGTCGCCCTTTCCCTTGGGTGCAATATGAAGCGTTCGCCTTTGAGTACAGTGCCTACACCAAACCGAAAAAGCAATACGTTTTTTATGTGTTTCAAGAAAAAAGCAAGCATTTTCTTTGATTAGGTTTCACTAGCATATTGCGAATAAAAACGAAACGAAGAAAAATGTTATTGCTAATTGACATTTAAAAAGTTGTAAGTGAATTGCTTTTTTAAAGAATTACGGCAATCAATCAGCTACCACACTTGATTTCTCGGAAGAAAAAATTCGAATTCTTGCAGCTCGAGCTAGAAGGATTCAACGTATGCGGCATGTCGTAAACTACACTGTAGCGAATGTAGCATAAACTATTAAACTTATTGAATTATTCTTAGATAACATTTATCGAAATTCCAATTTCGCTTAACGTGCATCGTAATTTTCAACTTCCAATACACAAGCATTCGAAATCGTTACATTGAGGAAAAATGTGTGTTTGCTATCTGTGAACGTGAGCAATTAAAACGATTTTGATAAAATGAAACGTTTACCGAGGTTTTCCAAATAAAACAAAAAACGAAACGAGAAATATATAATTTTTATATTTATTACCTGCACCCGTAAAAAACACACATAAAACACACGCTGGTGATAAAATTTGTTTGTTTAATTATAGAAAATTCAGTTTTTGTTACACATATATAATATCAACAAATTACAATATTAGATGTATCAAATGTTCTATAATATATTATCAATGACCTTTGTTTTCATCATAAAATTGTCGTTTTTCTACTGGTTTTGGTGAGTCGGGTGGTTAGGGGTACATCGCGGGATCACTTCGTGCCCAACATTTTTCCATTATTCATCGTTTCGGGTGATAGAATCGCAACAAATATTTAAATGGTCCAGTTTCCATTGTTAAGAGAAAATGCATAACTTCTGCAATCCAGCGAAACCACGTTTTTGAACTAAAAACTTTTTTGTGACAGGAACATTGTTATTTTTTGTTAAGTTGAAGGTTGAATATACAAGATTGTAAAATTACTGTTTTTTTAAATATAAATATATAAATGAAAGTCGATTTGCAAAAATTACATTCACGTGTCAATATTACTATAAAATATGACTTATTGTTTGAAGGAAAAACTCTGATTCACGTTCATCTAGAGGTATTTGAATTTTAACATATGAGCTAAAGAGTGAGTCTTCTCTTTTCGAAAAAGGCAATTTATTATATAAGTTATTATGATAAATTACACTAAAAAGTAAAATTTGGAAAAATATGATTGAAACTCAATAAGTAAATTGCTAAGGGGTTAATATCGACTTTTTTTTATCAATGCTTTCTTTATTAACTCTTCTTAAAACTTAAATCCTCTGTACGGAACAAATTATCATTTAGGCTTAATTCAATGAATAATTCAGTTTTTGAATATTAAAAAATTATGTATGTATTACTTCGGGATCATCAAAATTTTTGAAAGGCTTAAGTGGAACATGGCAAAATAAGGTTGGGGATACATTAATTTAAATAGTCAGTTTTATTATGATCTAAAATATATGGATATATCCGACATTGTTCGGTGACAATAGATCCGTGGATCTATTGATATGATAGTACGTTTAATACTGTTTTTCAGAAGCTATGTGTAGGTAGCACCGGTAATATTAGATGTTTTAGATTTCTAGTTCTTAAAATTCTAAAAAAAGCTTAACTGAGAAAAATTATTCTTGGCTTGTTCTAGTTTCTAATCATAACCATCAACGTAGAACTCATACTCAATCATAAAGAAATATTAATTTTGATTCATAATGCGTAAAAGTCTTTCCCAACTTTAATACATTATTGCTTTAATTCTGAAGTGAATTGCTTCACAACTTACATATCTTATAAATATTCTGTGAAACTAGAGGATGCCAAACATTACATGGTGAACAAAACTATGACATTAAAAAATCAGCGAATTCACTAAAAAGGATGATATCCCTATTTTCATTTAGACTTCAATTGACAGAATCAACTCAGCATCATAACTCGATTTCCTTAATCAGGTCGATGAAAATTAGTCACATCACATTAGACAATCATCCTGTTTTTATTTGGTTGCTCCATTCATAATGCAATCAATTAAGAAACGTTAGGTGATAAGAGCGAATTACTATATCACCTCAATAAAATAGATTTAACTCCTTTACTTCTTATGAAATAAATAATCCGAATCTTTTCAATAAAAATGTCGATACTTGAAATGCCTAAATTAGTTATTGTAAAGATATGTATTGCAAAGATGTGTTGCACCTACTTGTCAGAGTAGTACATTTCACAAAGTAGATGTACTATTATTAAAATAGTTCTATTTCGTGAGCTCTACATTAGATTTACCAAATGTACTATTTCACCAAATGGATGCAACATATACGTATCTTTGCAATAACTAATTTAAGCATTTCAAGTATCGACATTTTCATTGAAAAGATTCGGATTTTCAATAAAAGTTTACTAATCGAAAGCATAAGAGGGAATATTCAAATAGAGTGTTGCTCATTCGAAATTTGGACACTTTTATAACTATTTTATTTACATTTCGGCTTTAATAAGTAATATCTCAAAAAATAGGTAATAAAAAAACTCTACTAAAATTTACGTCTTCAAAATCATGATACTTTTTTTATACTAAAAATAGTAAAAAAGATTTAAGGATTTTTTTAGGTAACAAAGTGCACTCCTGAATATGGCAGGCGTCCTTCAGAAGATGTATAGACCACATTTTTGTGTTATACTAATAAATTGAAATGAACATTGACAAAAGTTGAAATTTTTTCTATTAATTAAGAATTAAATAGTTTTCAATAAAATTTTAACCTGTTTTGAATGACGTCTTATTTACACTTTATTTCCTAAAAAAATTCTTAATTTTTTTTTGCCACTTTTGGCATAGAAAAAATGTAGGAGACCAACTAATTTTGAACACCACTTTTTCAATATAAATAGAATTTTTAATTTTTTATCTTTTGAGACATTACCATTAAATTTGGAACACAAAATAAAAAAAATTACCTAAGTTTTAAATAAACCACACTGTATAGCTGGACTTAAATATTTAAAAGGCAATAAATCAACTGCGTTTTCTTAACAGTCCAATATGATTTATAGAATTTGAAAATAAAGAACCTTTATAAAAAAATGTTTACTATTTTTTTTGTTATAACTTTTTACTTTATTTATCTAACGATAATGTTAAATCGACTCCCCTAAACAGCAACCATTTTCCCATTAATTATGTGTTCTTGTTTCATTTTGGTATCTCAATTCGTTTTTGACAAAAAAACGATTTAATGTTCATTAAGTTTTGATATTCGAAATAAAGCCCATAATTGACGGACTAATTGGTTATACATGGCGTCTTTTACGAGTAATGGGAAAACTAGTAAAACCATCTTATTTGCATTTTAAAAAGTATAACAATGCCAAATTTAAAGTAAGCTTCCTCGAAAAAATAAAATAGTAAAAAATTATTTTTCGGGAAAAACTTTTATATAGAATTTTCCGGTTCTATCCCTCCTTGATTTTATTCCTATTCATGGAATCTTTCTATGGGAGATAGATATATGTTACAATAATATTGTACATCAAGTAAATGCATAAAATTAGTAAGAAACGTAACCATTACAGATGAATAATTAACATACTTGATAGTTTTGCTCTGAAAGACAATAAGACAAATGGGAACGAGCCCCAAAGAGCTCGTTTTAAAATCAAACCAAACCTTACTCAACCTTGCATTTGCCTCCAGTGATTGGTTACATTCACTATTGATTTTATACTTTAATAAATTCACACTTTTACTGTAAAATATTCAGCATTATTTCAAACATGGAGTTCGACTCCTTGTGCGCAAGTAAGGTAAAGTAAGATTTTCTGAATTACAATTTGAGTGAATCAGGGTTTATAAAAAATTGTGCTAACGAAAAACTCTCTTAACAATTAATATAAGATGCTTACGAAATCTCAGTAAAAAGTTCAAGTGTGCATTCTTTGGCCAAAAATAAGTCTCAAGCCACTCTACTGGTATGGAGAGGGTATTGTCGTGCATGAAGATAAAATTATCCCCAACTACGCCTCTCTATGGATAATCTAACCATAGATTGTTGAAATGGAATCAGTGGTGTTGTTTCTTTCAGCATAATTACACTATTTCATTGAAATTTTGGAACAAATCTTGCTTGTCTTCTTTAACATAAAAAAAGGAATTCAACGGTCGTCGGATTTAAGACCAATTCTGGTTTCATCTGAAATAAACACATTTTACCAATTTCCAATAGTTCAATCACGGTATTCAGACACCAATTTAGGCGGTCAATTTTGTGTTGTGTGGATAACTCTGGAACTCTTAATTGTCTTGTGCTATATAAATATTGAGCACGAACACTTTTGCCTATTGTTTTAACTGAAATATTAACAGCGGTAGCTTGCAAAAGTTGCTTTTGAAGTTCTGGATGCAACACAGATGGATTTCTCCTAGCTAATTAACATATGTATAAAACGATCTTGTTGCTCAGAAATTATCCTTCTGCAACTTAGTATCAGCCTGTTTTTGAATGGATACAATTCTACAAATCTTATGTAGGTTTTTTACACAACTCTGTAATTATTATTGTTTTGCTACTTATCTTTGCAATATTTCTTGAACATCTAAAGCAATAATTTTTCCTCTTTGCACATCCCACAATTTTACATAAGGCGTAAAATCAAAATCTTAAGTTTAAAAATTAAGATTACGAGTTGAGTTTGGCAAAGAAGCATAATATCCAAAATGTGTCTCCTCTATAAACAATTTTTTGTTTTATTATGTTATTTTTTACTGAAAATTCATATTTAGAAGACACCAAAAATTGCTGCTAAAAAGAAATAATGAAAACAAAACACATCATGATTCCATATAAATATAGTTGCGTGCATATAAATATTTCCTCGTATATTGGTTAAAATTTTTATTATCAATTTTTTATTTCATTCATGTTTATATGCAAAAAATAACAAAAGAAAAACAAAAACAACGGGTTTGTGAACGAAACGTTAGGTGTAAAAACCTTTGGACCAGGGTAATTAAGCCCGGATGAAAATTCTTTTAACGATTTTTCCGGACGTAAAAGCTTACAAAGGAGAAATTTCTAACAAAAACAATTTTTTATTACGTTTTTATTTTCTAAACATAAGCCCTGTTTAATTTCAAATTACATAAGATACATGCATAGGTGTATAGAAATAAGGACATAATTAACATTCTTGAATAAAATGTGTTTCATTTAACCTCTTTTGGGATACGTACACACATGTGGACGTTTGATCTTATGGTGAAATGTTTTTTCTCGAGTAGGTTTAAAGATCAATGGCAACGTTTGTTGCCATTTCATAAAGTGTAATTTCACTTAGAAATGCATATCCTGATTTTATATGCTGAATGCTACAAGTTTTGATCCTGAAGAGGTTAAAACCAATATTAAGTGTATTATTCATCAAGGTAAAGTTATTTATCCATATTGGACTTATTGTTAATCAAAATGAAATTATTAAATAAAAATTCATAAACGTGAACGTATATGAACGTAAAACATAGTGTCATAATTTTTTAGCAAAATTGTTTAGAGTATATTAAGAAAAAAAACTTACCTAAAAGTGACATAAAAATCGAAAACAAAAAAATATCGAAAAAGAAAAGCGCGATAAAATAGTGTGGCCGTATAAAAGCGCGGTTGTCGAGGTACTGTGATGTAGTAGTAGTAGTAAATCCCCATCTAGAAGTCCCCCGTACAGCATGGAGAGTGTTTTACCGTATTATTCGTTATCAGTCACCAACCACTTCGTGGTAGTGCAACCCCACCACCAGCGCTCCACCAGGTCGGCGGAGTCATCCATCCGATTGCTGTCACCGGCACTGTATTCTTTGGGTCTCGCGTAGCTGGTGCAGCACGTCTGCCCTCCGAATTTCCGCGACAGTTTCGCTGTTGAAAATAAGCAGTTCCATCGGAAAACTTGTCGCGATCCGTGTTGTTCGCAGTTTCGCGCGGCGTGCCACTTCGGGGGCATGTTGTTTCTCCCATTTTACGACCCTTCTCACAAATCGAAATAAAAAGAGTTTCACACAATGTGCCACGACATATGACGCCGGATTTTTTATTAAAAAAACATCTCGATGTTTCGCGTAAAATAAGGGAAATTCCATTAGTATATCTTTGATTTTGTGTCACGGTTGGACAACAGTTTTCATTGTGGATATGTACGCGTACGCGGGGGGCGGGCAACCCCATTATGCTCCCCCGCCAACTTATTTACAACCCCATCCTCCACCAGGTCCTCCCCCGCATAACATGCAAGTTCCACCTGTTGCCGTTGGTCATTCAGAAGTTAACCCTGTTGCTCATATGGCTCATTATTCGAAAAAAAGAAGGTAACGTAAAAAGCATGTTTAAATAACTAAGCCTTCTAACGAGACCTCCTGATCGGTAAAAAAAATTACTGGAACAAGAAATGGAGGTTCATTAGAAAAGTAGGCGTCCTGACTCTACTGCTTTCTAATTTCTTCTTTCGCGGATTGCGGTAATATTAATTAACCGCCCGAGTATCCTTGTGGTAAGCTAATTGGTATTTTTGGTAATCCAATTATACCAAATAGAAATCGTTTTTTGATTGCGCAGCGCTACGTGCCGCTTTTAAGGTAAACTATTTCAATTTTGATAAATCAAAGGAATTCACCATGTTCCTTTTTTGTTTGGAAATAAAAATGTCTTTAAATTTTCCATATTAAAACTCGCTTGAAGCAATTTTGGTATTATAAACAATGAATTTATAAATTACTTTTACGATATATTTGGTAGCGAAATTTAATAAACACATTCTTTTGACGTGGAAATTCGCAATTGAAAAATTGTTTGTTTATACCAGAGTTTTTATTGAATCAACGATTCCAACGATTGTTGTCTATCGAGCTATTATCGTAAAATAAATCTCGTGAGTGTGTCGATAAATTATTTATTATATTTTATATTCGAACGAAAAAAAATATATTGTTGACAGGTATCAAACTACGATAGTTCAAGGTGTATGTATGTCTTTAAATTGGCGAACGCACGAAACGATATTAAAATTGCTTTAAGTTTATATAATATACATATATAGATTTGATGGTACAATCAAGGTTTTTGCATAAAAAGCAAATTCCTGTTACGTCTTGTGCAACACTCTTGGGAGAGTACAAGGCTTCAAAGCCGATTCGTAATAATTGCAGCCTCCAGGGGTAATAATTCTTTTGCAATATTTGCGAAATTTTTAGGCGGCAAAATCTACCTGTTTGCCAATTCTTTGGCGACGTTTGAGGCCTAGACGAATTTTACCTGTATTGTAATAATGAACTTGGACGGGTTTTCCACTTCAAAAAAAAAACACCACTAGTTCTGACAATATTGCTTTTATTATTTTAAGGGGAGATTATTTTAAAGCCCTTGTCTAAGCTAGCACGTGTTACGTTTAGCTGCCGCTCTCATTCATAGAATGGCCCGTCCTGAATTTCTTTAGGGTTGATAAAAATAGGACTCGGGCTGAGCTACCAATGAGATCACCAGCAACGAAAAACAATGCCACTCGATAGTGAATAAATATTGAACATAATTTATATCCTCATTGTTCTTTTTTTAATGCGAGAGACAACTTTGCATGCTGCCGTTCAAGAAATTTCATATCGTATTTTTTTCCCGGCCTTGTGGTTTGACATTTATTTATTCGTCGTTTTAGCTAAAGATGCCTCTCTGGATTTTCCATTGATTCATCATTCCATTTGTTTCAACTGGTAACTTATATTAGACTATAGAGTTAATCCCTAATAATCTCTTAATAATAAAAAAAAAATAAGGTCAAGCAGCTAATTTCAAGTTCTCTTAATTCTTTTAACACTGACGTCAAACTTTGGAAATTCAGTTTGAATAGTTATCGAAAAATCATACTTGAAATTAAGACATTAATAAACGAATGTTTGAATAAGAGTATCACAATTTTCAATATCACATGAATTTCACAACTCTTTGTTTAATTAACCCAGAAACATTGTTTTGTTTTTCATAACATGACTAACGATTACATGTAGTGTCAGCATTTAAATACATGTTTTAAACTTATTTGTTACTTGTAATAAAATCTATGTTTTCGTATTTCCCTCGAGATTACCTTGGCGGTGTTTCCATAGTTAGACTAGTAGTAGCTCAAAGTTGCAAGAGTAAAAATAGGCTCATCATTAAGAAACACTGGGAGAAACTTACCTTTCTATCCATTAAAAAGTTGTTTAGTTGACCAGTCATGTACACTGTTAAAGGGGGTTACAGGAACTATTTATATAAACAAAATACTGCCTGAAACGCCTTGCGCATAATTATTTGATATCAGCTTAGGAACATCTTTAACTCGAAGGTCTTTTCTGACCCATGGCTTGACAAAATTATAAATTTGAGGAAACGGACAGGTTTTGTTTTTTGGAAACCGAATTATCGGTATTTGATGTTATTTGCCCTGGTCGGACGATTATACTCTGTTGCAATTCTAAATCTGCGTTACGTGCCGAGATCGGCCGATAAAGGTCTCATTAGTAAACCGTAAATCGGATGATAGTGTCCCTGTAAATTACCCACCCCCTCGAAGCGGCGGCAGCGACGGCATTCCGATATCATCTCCCTTTTCGATATTACCAAGTAAGTTTAAAAACAAATTTTCGCCTGTCTTTAAAAATAACATCTATTTCAAACGTTTTCTCCATAATGCGTCCCTTATAACATGTCACCCTTCACGGACGAAACACGTTTCCGGTTCGGTGTCTAGTATTTGTTTCCGCGTTATCCGACAGAGGATCAAAATGTTTCTGCCCTTCGTACCCGCAGCTCTTGTTTAAGCAGACAGAAGGGATTACCTAATGACGAGTCGCAAGAGGGGGTCTCTGTATGTTCCTTCCCTTTATTTACATATAGATCCTATCTTTTCGATCGTCAAAAAAATTGAGGTGTTAACTCTGCGCCTTCGGTAACAATGAATATATGAATAAAACAATTTTTTCCGATTAGCATATTTCTTTAACTCCGCAGGCTGTGCTACTACTTCTTCTAAATTTATATTCGCTATAAGCCTTGTTATGACTATACAAAGTGGATGCAGTGTGTTAAGCAAGCAGTAAATCTCGTTTCGCGATTGACATAATATATCCAGTTACACAAAAGAATAACATATTGTTTTTTTGCACATTTCTCGACAACAACCTGTAGACCTCTTTATTTTTTTGGCATACTTTGATTGTTTTTCCCTGTCATCATTTCAGTTGATTTTTATTACATCCGGATAATTTGAAGATACTGTCTATATTAATCAGTACTTGGCATAATTTATCTCTTGTCGTTCGAAAAAACAAGCATTTTTACCTAATGACAAAAACGATTAGACAATAGATCTAGTTCAGAGGTCTTGTGCTCGTATACGAATTGTTCTAATATTAAAAACGATAAAGTTAAGTATGTTTGGAAAGCCCATTATTTCTCTGATTTATTAGTCGAGCCAGTTTCTGAGACAATGAAACATTGACCCTCACAATGGGTCAAAGACATGCCTCTATGTCTATCAGTAATACTAAAAAGTACTGCACTTTTTGTTATCAAACTATCGGTATTGTTCTTCCCTGATTATATACCATATAAACTCAACCCCAAGGTGCGATATGGAATAGACGCTTCGTATACCCTGAAGCTTTCAAGTGTCGATAAATTAAAGAAGGCAATTATAATAAGTGCAACTTGCTATCATTGTTGGCCTTCAACACCTTTTACGTCGATCGATTTAATCGTCCAGGAAAGATGGGAAAACCTTATGAAAAACTCGTTTACCCAATGCCATCAAACACGCGAACGTTAAATAATTTTATTTTTTGATGAAAAATATTTAATTTTTGTTTGATTGCCTAGTTATAATTTAGCCCATGTAAAGAAACAATGTTAAATATTATAACGTCGAGCCAGCTCTTCGATTGTATGGATTTTCTAACCTACATAGTTTAATAGAAAGTACCGGTACGGGTACGAGTTATGTCCATCGGATAGTCATAAGTTTTAAATCTAGACCTATTTTAACTACATCTTGATCCAGTTTGCAATGTTCCCACGCCCTCGCCGCATAATTCACCATAACTTATACTTTTATTTATGCTGAGAGAGCATTATCTCTATTTGTATCTTTTTAATAGCTTTAGCCATGGGCGCACTCAGTGGGGCGCTGAGTATTAGTCAATTTAGTGAAGAAACACAGTTAATCTACTTGTGAGACTTGTTAAAAATCATTTTAATGTGAATTGGATTAGGAAATCAGTTCTTTTGTGTTCGGAATCTACGTCCTCTTCCCTTTCTTCGCTCGGGCCACGAGTGTTAATTAAAATTGAATCCGAAAATGTTAGTGTTTTTGACAGGCATGTAATTTAGACAAATTTGAATATTATGACTCCACTATTGGAGAGCAGCCAGAATAACAACTTTATTAACTCTTTGTATGAATTTATTTAACAAATCCGTGATCAAATATTTAGTATATGCATCTCACAGGGACTGGAAAGATTCATGGAAATTTTTAATTATATTTATTGCAATAAACCATGAAAAATTCCCTAAGAGTTATTTTATCCGCTGCAAAGGGTAAAAAATCTCCAGATAATTATTCGAATTAGAGTTAACGCTGTTTAAAATATGATTATTGTCATTTTTTTACTAATAATATTTTTGTGGTTGAAAATAGGTTAACAAACTTTGTGTAATATAAATTTGAAATTTTTCAGTCGTAAATTTACACCACAGATATCGTGTGAAGATTATTATTCACACCTTTTAACATGCCAATCCACCGTTATTTTTTGTACGACTTTAATCATAAGATTGTGGATTTGTTTAAAATGAGAAAAAGAAAATTAGCAATTGCAACATCTTTAAACATTTCCAAAATTGCTGTATCTAAAATAATTTAAAAGTATAAAATTCGATATTTATGTGGTATGCATGTAAGGAATGTGCCAAAATCGGGAACACTTACAAAATTATAACCATAACAAGAAAATCTATTTTAACCCTTTCGCTGCTAATTGACGGAAATTTCCGTCATGCTGCACTCATATAGTAAGTTATATCTATATGCGCATGATGGACATATCCGTCAAAGTCCGTTTGGCCCTATAAACAAGGTTTTTGGCACTGGTCGGTAGTTTTTCGTCGACTAGGGATATAATAGTGGCACAATATACAACAAAAATCGTTCGCCACTGGGTGCGAAAACTTAATACTAGGTCAGCAGCGAACGGGTTAAAGTTGTCGAAATGTAATCCCCGAAAAATATTAAGCTAAATTAAAGAAGAAATTGAGAAGCAGTTTAGCATCGTAGTAATAAGTAGGACAGTAAGAGTTCATTATTTGATATTAAAAAATCACTTCTATAAAATAAGAATAGGAAGATAAGTATTTCGCAAAGAGGTGCAATGCTTGGTTTGTAGAGAATTGGAGTACTGTACTCTGAATCAATACAAGTTCATTGTAATTTTGTAACTATTTAAATTTGGCAGTAGACAATGTATAAAAAGACCAGTTGGAGTAAAATTAGAAACAAAATACTAAATTCCTACAGTGAAACATGGAAGAATAAGTACAGTGCTGTGGGAATATTTTTCTCAACCTGGAACTTGGCCAATCATTCAAGCGCAGAGTAAATGGACGGTTTTCAATAGAAAGAAATATTGAACAATGCAATGATACCATTTGCAGAAAAAGAGATAGCATTGCAACAGATATTTCAATAGGACAGTGATCCAAAACACACTTCCAAATTGGTAAAGGATTGGTTCAATGAGAAACAAATAACTACTTGAATAGCCTAGTTACTTCTAATCTCAAGATACTAATCCCACGGAACATCTTTGGGACGTTTTAGATCGGCGTATTCGAAATCATTTCAATTTTAAAAATCGAGGAAAACTTTAATTAATGTCATGAAATCACAATGATCTCAAATTCTTGTAGAAATATTACAAAAATTAGAAAATTCCTTGCAGCCTTAGATGCCAATGTCATTATGTCCACAAGGAATAATTTTATTTCCATTATACAGTGTGCCTGAGGATTGATTTTAGAAGATGTATAGTGGATTAAAAATGTTCGAATATTATTTTATTGTAGAATTATAGAACTAAGTTCTGCTTGATTTGAAAAGAATTTTCAGCATATTTTCCGTTTTCTAAAAACAACTCGACCTTGATAATATAGCGAAAACTATTTTTTTTTCAATAAAAGTACCCTTTTTGATAATAATATTACTAAGAAAAATTGTTCAAAATAATATTATGCTATTTTAGTATACAGTACCTCAAACGTGCCCCTTTTCTCTATTTTTTAATATACGTAATATTTTTTTGAAAACTTGGAACGCGAATGGGCTACTCTTCTGTTTACAAGAACAAGAAGAATACTTTAAACATCTTTTGCAGAATAAAAGTCAGCCCTATTTGTTATTACGTTTAAACGCATTTCAAAAAACTCTCCAATGCTCTAAAATTTTTACACAATAATTTGTTCGATAATAATAATTCAAATGATTTAGTACACAACTCCTTTACAATTTTTTTTTTCGAACATGTTGCACAGGCGCCATCTTAAAAATCACAAGTTTGATATAGGTATATGTTAAATCATATTTATGTTACCAATACAGTGTAATAAAGTGTAAAATTTTAAGTGAAAATGTTACACGTATCAAAAAATAAAGGGAAAGGTGACACTTTTGAGCCTCCCTGTACTAAGTTTACTAAAAATCTACCTACTTTGATTAAAACGTCATTTATTAAATTAAACAAATTAAATTATATTTTCGTTTACACATAAATATACAAAACATAATAATAACATTGTTCTACAATAAATTATTACATTTCGTAATTTCGTGTTGTAAATAGTATTTGTTTCGTTCAGTGTTCTACAAATAAGATTTTTAATAGACATGGTCATCCTATAAGTAATAGGGATTTTTTAAAATACACGAACAAAGAGTTCATTTAAAAAGAGACAATCAATTACATAAAGGCAGATACTAAAGTTGTATAAATTTATTTATCAAAGTATTAAATTTAATACGTTTAGAAAAACCGCATTATTGTTGGGATAATCTAATACAATTTTGTTTAGATACTCAGAGTAGGTAGATTTTCCTGATATTTGATAAATCAGGTAATTTTCAATATATTCTTAAGACTGAATTATTTTTCAAAAACGAAAAGTATATTTAAAATTCTTTGCACATCAAGCAGAAATTAATCTTACAATCGTAAAATAATTCAATAATGTTTAATCCATTACACCTCCTTGTAACATCAATTCTAAGACACACTCTATATAATTTAATTAAGAATCCGTTATTTCAAAAAATAAAAGTTTTAATACTTATTTCTAAACATTATTTGCAAAAATTACCTATCTAAATCGTGGCAAAAACAAATTTTCAATGCCTAAATGAGTCTTTAAATTATCTTTTACTTTTGCCTATTGTGTAATAAGTTACAGAATGGAATTTACTAGTAATTTTAAAAAAATCGCATCTTTTTATGTATGTAGGTAGACTCGCTAAAGTGGCCATAGAAATTTTAGTATCAAATTTCCTCGTTTACCAACTATTAGTTACAGGTAGGTAGTTGTAATTCTTGCAAGCCCGATACTTGGTTTCATTCGGTCGCGGAAGTCGTTTATGCAACAATGTTCGGACGAAAAAAGTGCATTTGCCAGCTAATGTGTTTTCTGTAGTAACTAGGATATAACGGATCATAGTAAAACCTAAATTAAAGAAAAATTTTTTTTAACTTTTGAAAATAATACGCATGCAAAAGCTAGACTAACGGGAGTAAATTAGAAATGATTATTGGTCTTAAAAGCTAAGGCTAAAGTTCATTAGTTCGAGAAATTTGCTGCGGCAATACATTTCCGTAAATCTGCCCACGAAAGTAGACCTCAAGAGTCAATTTTTGCTTTTCCTATTTATCGATCGTTCGAATATTAGGATTACCTTTCTTTCTCTTACAATTACCATCTAGATAATAATAGATTGTAGGCAATTTAATTTATAATTAACGGGTGTGTTCGACGTTGTGTGGAGTTTTAACAAGCAAAAAAAACGCCTTAAACTCAATTTAAATCGATTTTAACACTCAAAGGCTGCAACTATCAACGAAATGCCAGTCCAGACACAAGGAGGGGCTTTGCAATTGATTGATAAAAGTAACGCGAGTGGGGTCCCTAATATGTAAATGATTTTCGCGAACAATACGATCTCAAACGACGATCACCTCTTAAGTAGCGATCTAAATATGCAAATCATGAGTTACCGATCTTAAACAATGTTCCGCGAAAAGAGTAGTGATATTGCTAAAATCGAAAACGCCCTGTATGTTTATTGGCGCAGCATGGCCGGCGAAATAACAGCGTGCTCAATTGTTCAATTTTTATGTTGCCAAAGAACAATGGTCGCACTAGTCTGAGCTCAAATGTCATTATAGCTGCATTTGGGTGTTGAAAAAATCCTGTATAATTGACTTGAAAATATGATAACAATTATGACACGGAGAAAACGGCAAAGTTCACAGGTAATTTGCCGCTTGACCGAATAAGCTTCGAGAGTATAATTAAAGTACACAAATTACAATATGACAGGATCGTTTTAATGATATATTTGTAATCTTCAAAAAAAAGACATTTTAGAATTAGAAAATTGTGTATATTTTCTCTTTTCAACTGGATTTCTTTCCCAACTAGTCGATCTCGAACAGTTTTGAGCCTCGCCCTGTTCATCAGTCTGTTGTTGTTCTGTATAGGAATTGTTTGTTTAAAGTGTTTAATTCTCATCACATAATATCGAAATTGATTGTTTAAAAATGCTAAATACTCTACAGACGAAAGTAGATAAAATTTTCCACCGAACCAAATCATGACGTGAGTGCCTGTACAAATGGAAGTAATTCATTTTTACGATATACATATTTTTGTAAGCGAACTTTTAATCATGACATTTATGTTCTTGCTTGAATTAAGTTACATATTTACCGGACATATATTGAGCGCCATGCCTCCATACGAGGGTCCATATATTTCTAATAACTACAAAATTAATACGTATTAGATGACATGTTTAAGTTGCGTGTTTGTGTGAACTTTTATTCCAAAGATCCGTTAGTGAAATCAAAATTGCAAATATTCATTTTTCTTGAAGCAATTTCGGGATTTTTTGAAATTGCTTTGAACTGTTCTGGTAGTGTTGCATTAACGCAGGTGAGCGCGCGGCAAAGAATTAAGGCCTGCCGAGGGCAAGAGATATTAAAACACTCGGTACGTGTTAAGTCTCAGTTCGCTTATGCAACGTCTAGACATGTTTTATGCAAATTGATTTTAATTAGTACAAGCCAATTTGTAATAATAATCGTCTTTTTCCAAACCTAATCTAAATCCATATTGTTTCCAGGTCAGATGAAGACGACCCGAGTGGCAGTAAATACACAAGGATGGAGGACGATAGTATCCAAGACAAAGAAAGGTTTGCCAGGTAACTATTAACTCTGAAATCTTGGTTCCATTGAAATTTTTCTTCAAACTTTGTCCAAACGATAATTTCTATCGATTCTGAAAAGCGCTCATATAGTAAGTAAATTGCTAGTTGAAGACACAATTAATAATGCTCTGGGAGGAATTCCTGTTGTGTTCTTCCTGGTTGCGGTCTGCACCAATTCTAGAAGCGAAAACAGAGAAGAAGAAGAATTTGAAGAAAACAGGCGAAAGGCGTCCTTGTGCGCGGAGAGAGAGGCGCGGCGCAGCAGCGTGGGAACGGTCCGTCTCTTTCCCCGCGCAGCTCTCGGCTGGTCACGATTGTTCGGGAACACGATCCTCCGGTCCAAACGATAGATGAATTCGAATTTCAAGAGATAAATGCCCTAAACTATTCTTTTACCACAACATTTAATACCTGAAAGTGGCATTCGGGCGAATTTATTTTCGGATCGTTGAGGCGGTAGAACATCGACAACAACGACGACTCTAAGTGCGTGTGATGATCGGCGGATCGGGCACTTCCTTAATACATATTAAAGTATTAAAACCACGGGCTATGAAGGAGAAGAATAAAAGCCTGAAGATGATTCGTGGTTGTGGCTGTTACAGTTTCGCAACGGGGCTAAGGTCTTCTTCGCATGAGGGTTCAATATCCGACTTACAATTTAATGAAAAACATCGTTCAGACGGATAGAAAGGAAAGTCTTTTGGGTGGTACGTCTTTTTATCAGGCCGTACATTTTTTCGCTGTAATTGCAGTAATTACACGAGTCGTAAAAATTAATGTCTAGCTATAATAAAAAAAATATATTACATTTTTCCCATTTCTCATGGGATAGTTTAAACTCTTATAAAACGCTTTTAAGTTGAACTTATTTTGAAATTTAAATAACCGCGAGATTTGGTCGTTCCCACAGTTTAAAGATCTGTCAGATAATTTGTACGAAGTATATTCTCGGTGCATAATGATATGTTATTTTTGAAATGCCTACTTTTAAGAACCGTCGGTAATCGTAACTCGATTTTGCTATAATATTGAAAGAATGTGGTCCATTTCCAACAGTATTTATATTGCCCTGCTATCCGCTATTCGTTTTGATTCAGATTTGCATTTTTATTGGCCTCAAGATTTTGATCCACGCCTCCTAGTACTTTCGTGGTACCGCGTCACGTTATTAGTTTAAGATCATTTTTTTACAAAGCCCGCTTTTAATCCGTCAAACTGGGAGAAAGAAAAAATTGTTTTAATGGTGCGATACAATTATGTTTTCAAACAAGCCTTTAGATGAACAAAAAATTTTATTAAGAATGCCGCATCATTTTGACCCCAGCTAATCGGAGATAAAAGGATTTTAATGAATTAGATATAAAGCATTTTTCCCGCTCTTTTTTTTCAATAACGATGCCGTACCGTTTACGGTTTTAACGAAATTTTCCGTAAAACTTTTAACGCTCAAATTATATTGTGCCGTATTGTTTATGCCACGGATCTTATATTTTATGATACTCCGTAGCGCACCGGAAGATTCCTTCGTGTACCACAGTTTTACTACTTATAATACATATATCACAAGGAAAAATATGAAGAACCGTTGCAATTTTGAGATTCGTTACAAATTTTATGTGACTGATTCAAAGGTTTAGACACAAAGAAAAATTATAAAAATAATTGTTTAGCAATCAGCAATTAATTTTAAGTAATTGCTTTTATACAGTGAAAAAGTGAAAGATCGTATTGAGATAGATCTGATTTGGAGTTCAGTGAGCGTGAACTTTAATGTTTCTTTTATAAATAATTAAAATGTGCAGCGAGATTTGCAAGCGAGCCTCGAGCAGAATCGCATTTTTTCCTCTTTTTCTGCAATTTATCGTCGGTCCGTTCCGTAAATTATACAATTACAGTGTAAACATTGATATAAAACGGTCTACCACTAATTAACCAAGATCGGCGTAAAAAAATGTTATGTATCGGGTTCGCTAAACATTATTATTGTTTTAATTTATACCATTTTAATCTCGGTAAAACGGTACGAAAGATCGATAGGTGATTTTTTACACGTGTAATTATTTCATATTTTGAATAGCATCCCAGAGTGTGTTGTTAAAAAAAAATGTGTACTAATAAGGTAAAATGAACTTCGGTGGCAATAATTACGAAAATTGGGTATCAGCTGAATTTTTAAGCAATTTCGAGCACGAAAACACTCTCGGAAATGGGGTCCCGGAGAGCAGAAGAGATAATTCTTTGTCCGTCGACTCGCCGCTCCGACGCACTATGGGGCAAACGGGGCTTTTTTATATCAAAAATCTATAACTTTTAAAGTTTTTAAGATAAAAAATTAAAACATTTTGGATACTATCTTAAGTTAATGTATTTTAATTACATGATTTCAGACATTATTATTATTAAAAATAAATATATTTCAAAGGCAAGTAAATTGAAAAAACGTAGAAATTTTACATATTTATAATAAAATGAATAAAAAAAGAATAAAATGAATGTAAAACCGTTTATCTCTCAATTTATTTCGATAAAAGTCTTAGAATCGCATTTTTTCAATAATTTTTATATACATCTGCAGTCTATTTTGCAACAAAACATTTATCGGATTTTATAAAAGAACTAAAATACAATATTTTCTAATTTTGCAGTTTTAACACATGAATCATGCCACAAGATTTAAAATCTAACAATTAGGTTCATTAGATGGGACCTCTTCAGTCTTTTATAGCTGTCGGCATTTAGTAGATTGGAGCAAGTTCCTTAAGGGGATAGGACAATTTTGAGCAATATTTTTGAATGTATTCTGTAATTATTTTTTCACTGATATAAAATCATTATGTATGTATGATGTCGTTACAAACGAATCATGAGGCTTACAGAATCAATTGTAGCACTTTGGATTGTTGAAACGTTTGAATTATCAGGATGTTAGATTTAGGTGCTGTATCCCATGATCGGCTGTCATATGTCCAAATTGGCTTAAATATAACCTTGTATAACAGAATTGTTACGGATAACTATGATTGACGGCTGATTAGCCAATATGTTTTATTGAGTTTTACGTTAAGCTGTTTTCTTTTGGTTAAGATGTGGTTTATTCAAGTGAATCTTTTGTCAAGGTGAAGTCCGAGATATTTAGCTTGGTCAGGTTGTGGAAAGTTTTTATTATTTAATGGTAACGCTGGACTGTCTTCACGCCTTTTAGTAAAGGTCACTTTAACCCATATTTCTTCATTTACCAAAATGCACTATTTTCCCAGCCATTTCTCTGTAAATTTCAATTGTTTTTGCATATTATCGGCTGCATTTACCAGGTACTGTTGGAAGTTCAAAAAGTTGTGTCGTCTGCAAAGGTTGTGACAAGTACTTCGTTCTTGCATGGAACATCTGCAATAATAGACTATGTAATATAGGACCGGGTATTGATCTCTGGAGGGCTCTTGCATTTATGTTTTGTAAATCAGAATATGATTGTCCATGGCCAACTAAAAATAGCCTTTCTTTTTAAGTCTCATTTTATTATTAGGTAAAATTGAGGAAACTGCAATTTAATTTTATATAAAAATCCTTTGTGCCAAACTTTATCTAAGACTTGTTTAATGTCAAGAAATGTGGTATCGCAGTACTCATTTTTTGTGCAGACTTTGTACTATTCCGTTGCCTAATGTGTTGATTTGTTCGACTGTAGAGTGTGAATTTCTAAAGCCAAACTGATGACTTGGTATAAGTTGTCTTCATCAGTAACTATATTCATATTGTTTAATAGAAGTTTTTAGAATTTAGAGACATTGCTGAAAGACTTATTGGGTGATAAGATATTATATGATCAGGCGGTTTGGTTTTGGAATCATAATTATTGTTGCAATCTTAAAGTAAAAGGTAAAAAAAAGTAAAAGGTTGGTTCTTATGATACAATTAAATATCGTAATGTAGACTAATGATTTTCGTTGAAAGATATTTTAAACAGGTTGGTGTTTTAAGATCGTAACCTGGTGATTTTTTATTTGTGTTGTTTTTATATTGATCTGACCTCACCTGGATATATTGTTTAATTTGTCTTGATAAGGGTAGTGAACCATCTAAAAGCTTGTTTATCGTTGTTTCCCAGTTATGACTCTACGTAGGTGGATTTGGTTGAAATGTTTCTCTTAGTTGTTGTGCAAAAGTATTTGCTTTATCTTGCTAATTTCTTCCCAGCCCAAGTTTGATTTGATGGGAGTAGAGTGGGTTTTTGGTTGTTTTAAACGACTTAACTTCTCAAAGAGACTAATCAATGACTCTGGTTGCTGACATAGGTAATTTTAGCTACTCTTGAAAAATGTTATTTTTCTGTTTTACTAACAAATTTTTTATACACCATTTTAATCTTGTTTTGTCTGCTGGTATTCTGTACATTCTTCATACTTTTTTAATCTGCTGTTTTTCTTTCATTCTTTTTTTTAGTAACAGTTTTGGATAGTTTATTGTAGGGTATTTGTTGATTGTTGTTTGGCGTTGTTATTTTTGTTGCCTTATAAATTAAGGTTTTAAATCGCTTCATCAATTTCATCTTGAGATTTCAATTAATGTTTATGGGACATTTTTTTCCATACAATTGCTAAACAATTTCCAGTTTGTTTTACAATTAGTTAAAATTATACATATATCGTCGCCTTGGTAAGAAAAATAATTAATTATATATATGTATATACTATTAGTAAAATTTTCAGTAAAAACAGAAAACTGCTTTTTATGAATAAGTGTGTAATGGAATTTTTTTTACATGATAGTCGTTTTTTAATATATTTAGAGTTCTGCAATTTTACAGGGTGATTAACTCGAAGATTGACCATTGGAATGACATTAAAACCATATTTTAAAAAGTAGAATTACGCACTTTTCTTACTAAGGCGACGATAGATGTGTTATAATTTTTTTTATTGATTACATATAACTTCATGTTAGTCGTAAAATCTAGAAAAAAGCGAGCGAAAAAGTTTATAACACGTATTTAACAAAAAACAGAATAAAGAAAATTAGAAAGTATTAACTAAGAGTACACTAGTCACTTTGTACGCACTTTGACCCGAAGAACCATCGCATTCCCATATATCAAAAATAATTTTGTCAGTGGTGTGAAATTGAACGGAATTTATTAGACTGATCCGAGTGACGCTATGATCCGGTACCTTTTATAAATTAACTTTGGTCATTTCCATCGTCCACTTTTCTGGATAACATTGGTTCTTTCCTGTGGCAATTTTTTTATGTGCTGGGGAAACAGTGATTCCTCTTTCTTTCAGGGAATTTATGAGTTCTTAGTATCTATCTCTTGATAGATCTAAATCGATAAATATAGCCAAAGCTTCCTCAATAGTAAAAGGGACTATACTTGTGCTTTCTTTGCTCAAAATCTGATAAATACAATGTGTTATTTCAGGAGACACATCACGATTAAGTTGAATTATTGAGGCTTCCTGATGTACACTAATAGATCGAATACCTTGTACATACGAAAATTGGATTTGATCACGCCCAAACTCTGGGAATAAATTTTTAATAATTAATATTTTTGTAATAATTATTAATAATAAACTTTTATTTTGGTTGTTTCAAATGACTTCAAAACTATTACAGTCTTTCTCATTTATTTTCATTCGATAGCTCGGAGTTCATGTCAAATTCTTCAAAATCAACAAAAAGTTTTTGTGAAGCTCTTCTCCATGATTGTTCAAAAACCTGTCTCTTTCTAGATACACTTTTCCATTTTAAATTATATTCAGGAAATAAAGTTTTTTATGTTTAGCATCACACAGGTAAATTTTCTTCTGACAAATTGAATTTTTTTGAAGGCAGAAATATGCTATCCAATATTTCAATAAATGCAAATCAAATTTAGCTACTGTAACTGCTCCTTTTTTTAAATTACAACTTTGTCTAATTCACTAATTACATTGGACGTTGTGTAGTATGTATTTTTTCTTACATAATTGCCCAAAAAAAAACAAATAAAAAGATTTCGACTGAAGGTTATTTGTTATTTCTGTTAATTGATTAACGATAGTAACTTATTGTAAGAAAATTGAAGCAAAATAAGTGATGTAATTGCTGAGAAATTGTTCGATGTTTAATTTCCTGAAATATTTTCTCAAAATGAAATGTATTTATTATCGTAAATTGTTGATATAATTTTTACCTTTTTATTTTCATTTTACAAAAAAATCCAGTATAATCTGGATGAAAATCCTTTGAAGTTATATTTAACATACTACATTAAATTATATTTTTATATTAAAAATATCTGCCAAATTAACCTTACAAAAATACGTTCGTTTAATCCTTAGCTAAAGATTTCTCTTTGAAACTTAATTTCTAAATAAAAAAAATTAAAAGTTCTAAATTTAAATATTTAATGTCTTAACTTTTAGACTGGGTTTGAAAATTCATGTTCTACCATTTTTGATCCAGATTCTTCAATTTCCCCAATAGTGCGACGGGCCGATAGTATGGTACTCCCAGGAAATAAGTCAATTTCAATTCAATAATTAAAAGGGAATCGAACTAAGGCTAAACAACAATGATTATATATACGGGGACAACAGACGTGAGATAAGACAAAATTGCCTTTGCAACACACATCGAAAACGGGTCAAACTTTCGAGACAATCCATCTCAATGCTAATAAAATATATTATCTTTTACGGAGAAGTATATACGCCAGACATTTCAAGGAAAATCTTTTCGGCATTTATAATCCATGAAATTCGTTAAAAGGTATATTTATATTTAAGATGGTAGAAAGCGGACAATGCAACGCGAAAGAAACCATCAGCTTTAATAGCCATATTTGCAACACCGCATTCAGAAATTCGAATCTAAACAAGCATTTAAATATTTTAACGTTCTTACGGGGAAAAAATTGAAGATGATTCAATTTATTTGTTGTTTTGCGGATGTGAGCCGTCGACATCGTCTCTAATAAAGTGGTTAAATCCATTCTGGTCAAACTGACAACATCTTGATTCTTTATAATCCTGGTAATTAAATAATTATCCGCTGCTATTACCCAGCAAAAAATAGCCGATCAGTATATTTTTCATAGAAATTGCATCAATTTAGAATAAAATTTACTTCATTATATTGGAATGCTTGTTTGTTTCTTTTTTACGTTGCATAAAAATAATTGTGGTATACCTTGCTCATTATTTATTAGCGATAAAATAATTCATTTCTACCGACGTTTCAATCGGGCGCTTACACAATTATTAAAAAAAACTAATTACAAATAATGAGCCGAACGAATTCGCAAAATGGATATTTTAAGATTAGTTTCGTGTGATTTCCTCGTGCCCTGGTAACGTTCAATACTACATTCTGTTCCATCTACTGGTAAAATGGTATTTACAAGAAAATAATAGGCCCAAAGCAATGATATGAAGTCTCAATCACAGCCACAATTACATTTAATATGTAGGTGTATGTCGTGTAACAATAATAATATCTCGAATTTCTTCTTTTGTAATGCCGCCCCTGAATTATCTTTGAAGGCCGAGGCCCCGATATCTTGGAATTTTAGTAATTTACTCTCGTCTTCAATTAATACACCTGCAATACCAATTGAAATCTTTTACATATTTTCAATCACGGAATCTATATAAAAATACAGGCGAATTGAACTTTTCGAAATCAAAACCGAAGTTTGAGAAAATGCTACCGTGGTCATGTAAAGCGATGTAAAGTGTTATGTAATTTCGATAAAGGTCTATCATTTATCAGAAGATAAAATCGGATCTCTACCTACACAATTTCAGAATTGCGGTACGTTCAACCGTCATCGACTATATTCAGCCCTCGTGTTACCCACCGAGTTTAGTTCAGCTTCTCCTTTTCTCTTTTTGCTTGAGTTGCCTCACAGATTAACATAATCGCTATTAAAATTGTTGATTGAGGCTTCTTTAAAGAAATGCCTGAGAAATGTTCTACCCCATCAATTTTCCCATCGCGCTAAAGCCTGAGATGTTCTGACGATAATGATTATTATGACACGGATCAAATTGTCGAGCGATTAAACGCATTCACAACCACAGGTCAAGGTTGTAATTTTTTAGGGCAATTTAATGATCAAGCCATTATTTTGGGAATAATCATAAAAATCTTTTATTCCCTAAAATAGCAGGTTTCAACTTTTTATCAAAGATCTCGTTTGGACAGCATTAAGTTTGAAGACTAATTTTATTCCTATCCAGTTTGGGAAATCTCTCGTCAAACTTTGACAAAAGATGTAATGACCGATGGCGTTTTCTTGCGACTTACTGTAGGGAGAACCATTGCGAGATCGAAAGGAGGAGACGTAACAAGATGACAGCCTACATTACAGAGCTGTCAGACATGGTACCCACCTGCAGCGCCCTGGCCAGGAAACCTGACAAGCTCACTATTCTGCGGATGGCCGTAGCGCATATGAAGGCTCTTAGAGGTAACACCCATTTACATTTTTTTTAATGCTCGCTCTAGTAATTCCATTAATCCAGTTATCTATTATGATTGATTTAATCCATTCAGTTGTCTATAGTTTCGTTATTAATTAAGAGAAATTGCGAAAGTACAAAATCAATAAGGAATAACTACTCTCGAACTAAAGATATTTTACAGATAAGAATAATTTTTATTTTCTTTCCATCCATTTAAGCCGCGTAAATATTGAGATTGAACGACGTCTGATTAAATTGTAGCGTACGCCCTCAGACGCCGTAAATCTGGTTTCACAACGAGAATGATGTTCTTTTTTTTAACGAAATTGGTTCAAGATATAACGTTTTTATTATATTCCCGCCAAAGCTTTTTTATTATATCGTTTTTTTTTCCTGATTGTCGCGGCTTTGTGCTCTTTGTATCGCAAATTGTAATCGCTTTATGTTTGTATTAAAGGGGGCTCGCTCGCGTTCGCTTCAAAAGTAATTTATTGTGATGTGCATTATTTCTTCCCGTCCAGGTTGATAAAGGCATACGATTCATGAAATATAAAGTCGATAGTTATTTATTTATTTTTTTCTTTGATGTTTAAAAATGCGAACTCTGAATTACGGGACGACACTTTTTTTTTCAATCATGAAAATGATCAATTAATGCGAACCAATTAAATCAAGTAACGTTCCTATTTTCGACGAATAGAAATATGTATGTAAAATTTGCATAAACGTTTTTCCTCTTTTGATTTCGTCCCTTTTATTGAATCAGTTTATTAATTTGTAAACACGCGACGGCATGCGAAGGGATTTTGTAAGCATTTTGTTTGTTTTGTCGATCCGCATCGGGTATTATCGGGGAAAAAACCGTTCATTTTCTCGATTTTTACGGATTTCTAAAAATAACCTGATTTTTAACAAAAAATGCCACTGAATCATTCGTTGGAGAAAGGCAAACGTTACTATTTTTCTCTCATAATTCACGAATTTGTCCAAAATATCTTGCTGCGCCAAGGAACCAAGCGTTTTATTAACTGTTCCAAAGTCTCAATAATTGCTTTAACGAATTATTGCTTCGTCGTGAAGCGATGAAAACGAATATTATTACTTGCACCGAGCCTAGAGAAATTACTATTAATTAATAACTATTTAATAAATCAATATGACATCGCCTAACGAAAGAACCGTGAATTCCTAGGATTTTAATTAGTTATTTTAAACTTCAAAAATAATTAATAGTTAAAGTTTTTTACTAAGAAATCGATTTCTTTTTACTTTTTTCCTTTATTTTCATATATGTAGTTTTTGGTCAAATGTATTTTTTTCTTATTTATTTCTTTTTGATTTAATGTTAACTTTAAAAAACCCTCTTTTTAACTAAATGAAAACCAACGTGCTCTTTTTATTGATCAACAATCAATTTTGAAGAGCTTCTGGGCATAATATGTGTGCACCTTTACATGCACGTGAACAGTTAGCAATAGATCCTTCCAAACATGTTCTATACAGTTAAGATTGGGAGACCTCAGAGGGAGTGGCAAATGAGAAATACCCTCAAGTTCTTTAGCTTTTCTTTTCCTGCAGAACTGGTGTGGACTTTTAATGTCAAATAAAAATAAATTTTTACCTAGTTTAAAAAAATATTATATATTATTGATAACTTCCTATCTGTAAAGCCTGGTCTGCATGTTATGTATTGTTGTTAATCTTGCATGATCTATAAAGATCGATCAACAAGATTTACATACAAAATCATACGGCCACACTATACAAACTTTCGCCACATTGGGGTATTTTGCCTCGGATTTAGAGATTATTCTAGATCTTATACTTGGTGGATTTTACAGACATACGTTTTGTAGATCTTTTTTTTTGGACATTAAGTTTGTCATTAGCTTTGCCTTTGCAGCAAACACTTGACCACTTGCCTTTGGGATATTTTTAAACACTGCTATTTAACATTTTGAGGGAATACCTAGGGATTTTACAATCCTTCCGTCCAGTCGTTGGGATATTATTATGAAAAACAATTAGTGCCTACAATTCGACTGTGTGTCAAACGTTTGTACTCCATTCACGATGGTCTCGGGAGTGGTTAATCAAGAAAGGTCCATTGCTCTCATGAATCTTTCCAAAACCTATAACAAGAACCAGAAAATTGACGCAATTATTTGCCGTATGCACACATGTTATAAATTGTTAATACTCGTACCCATAGAAAAAGAAAACTAAGACACTGCTATGAGGCCGGATAACAGTTCCCACTAGAGACACACCGCAATGTTAAATTTTTCGAAAACTTTTAAATTTTCTCTATTTCCATGGCTGGCGTGTCTACGTACAAAAATGCCTAGAAAGCCATTTTACATGGCAATGACGAAGTTTGACCGGAAAGACACATTTCTACATTTACAGAGTTGTCTGTCCCCTTGCTTATAGACAAAGTTCCACCCCATTATTAGTTTGTCCATGCAAGTTGCTTCATTCAGTTCATAGAAAATGTCCAACTAGTCGTTTACATTTAAAGTTTGTTTGACAAATCATGGAAGACTAACAAACAAAACATTAAAACAAATGCCTGTTCACATTATTATGGTGCCCTTTTGAATTGGATAAATTTCCTGTGCAAATCGATGTTTTTTAGCTGTTAACGAATTGATTTTATAGCTATTCAAACCTGATGTCAAAAAGGTGATTTATTTTGGTGATTGTAACAGATATTATTCTACGTATTTCTTTAGATATTCTAGTAGCGAGCTCAGAATGTGCTTTCTTTTACAAGTTTTTTAATGGAACTAATCAATTTTTGGTCCTCGCCCTTCAAGGTAACTCATTTTCGTTCCCATATTTCATACCATACCTTTATTTGATTATCATGATAATTTAGTCACTTAAAAGCATTAAATTAAAAAAAAACTTTTTAAAATATAAACCAAATAAACAAATGGCAAAGATGAACCTTTATGTTCTACATAAAACTTTAACCATCAGTTTTGTCAAAAAAAACTAAAAATTCAAATTTAAAGCATCTAATTCTCCAAAAATGATCTACTTCTTATATTTTATAAACAGTTAAATTAATATTAAAACTATAGACAGAAGAGAAATTTCAGAAGATTCGAAATTTAGATTTATAATACATGGTGTGTTGGTCGTAGAAAAGTGTAACGTTTACAACCGTATTTAATTGATAAAAAATTAAATGACTACTTAATTAAGGAAAAGTGAAAATCCTACTTTTTTGTGATTGCTCTGAATTGTTGGTATAAAAATTTAAATCATTTTTATTTTCAAGAACATATTACATACGGTTTAGGTCGTATATTCAAATCACACATAAATAGCAGTACATATTATACGTGTAATGTTTTTTATTATTTTTTTAACTGAACTTCACGGAATCCAATATAAGGAACTTGAAATTAAGCCAAATCAAGTCAGCAAATTTTCATTTTTCTATCGAAGAAATAGTTTTCATTCAGGGGAAAATAGCATTTGTCTGGTATAAAAGAAATTTTTTTGTCGAGTCGTGGAGACAAAAGAGAAAAAGTGAAGATAAAAATGACGAATGCCGTAGCGGCTGTATTACAACCTTTTAAGCAGTGGACCACTGTTTTATAAAACGACAATGGCGTGTAGATAATATATTGGTATTCCTGCGACTCCGACCCTTGTACATACTGGTAACCGGTAAAGTTCTTCAGCGGAAAAAAAACAGAAAGCACCACTGATACCTCCGACGACGACGACGACGATGCCTTGTAACGGAGGTCTATGCTGTGTTGTGGTCTCTGGTCGTACTTACTTGTGCACAGCGATGTTATCGCCCGTTAGTTATGGGCCACAGAATGCCTACTCTTCGCTAACCAGGATTAATGTCCTTATTATTTAATCCCATCCGAAGAAGATTTCTTTTTACCAAAGTACGTCCGTGCTTCTCGATGAAAATAAAAAACAGACAGCCAAGTCTTAATAACGTTGCATCGCCACGAGGAAACAAGAACAAGTCCAGTTCTTATGAACGCGCCGAAAGGCAGAAATTTTCCCTCAAACGTATACACACACACTTAATTAACATCGTCGTTTATTATTTTATCAACGGCTTTTATTACACCTCGGACGTCATAATTAGAATTTTCAAGTTTTACGTTTGCGAGAAAAAAACAAAAGACGGTTTCTCTGAAGTAGTCTGGGATGCGCATACCCGATTTATTTCGCTCGCTGTTTGAGAAATGCGCAATCTAAATATCAGATGTTGTGCGGAGCACCATTTCCTTCCTAAGGTCGCATAATGTTCGCCCACGCAGAAGTATATTTTATGGTGGCTACTTGAAATGGATTACCGTATTTTTATTTACTGGGCTACAGGCGACACGATCTGCCAACCGAATGTATTGGCTCTGATACATCTGAAACTGTTTAATGCTAATTTCAAATTTCTCGCTTTCGAAATACGAGGATGCGTCCATAAATTACCCCATTCCAAAATGGAAATACGTATTTTTTGATGAAATGATATTTCCAGTTTAACATCGCCCTTAATTTTTAGATTAAATTCCTAAAATCCTGTATATAATTTGTTGTGTCTATAAATCTTGGATACCTACCTGCACGTTAGTTTATAAAACAAATAAAGATAGACTAATATAGAATTTTTCTGACTGACATTAACAATACTGTACGATACTCGGCCATTATCAATTCTCCTTTTTAAGTTTTCTGATACATTTGCAAGTATCTTTTTTTAATTCATGTGTTCTATAATGTCTAAATGTATTTACAATTAAAGGACTTGCAGCAACAAGTAGGTATTTGAATAATTCTGGAAACAGTCCTACAACGTAATCGTTTCCTCATTCAGATCCTTTAAATAGCTATTAAACGACATTGTATTAAACCTCCTAGGAAAACTAATTGAGAATGTATTACTGCGGAATTCCTCCTGGGTCAATTGTTTGCTCAATTGCATACTCAGAAACAGTTGACTTATCCTGAATCCAGAAATAGTACATTCCGAAACAAAACTAATTATTTAAAATGAGATACAAACATTTTTGCCAACACATTACAGATACCCCGTTGTTCTTGCAAGTCCTTTAACTTTGACGATTTTATTATTATTATTATTTTTTAATTCGACCACAATTTAATATACACATTTTTTTGAGAAGAAGATTTCTTGAAACAAATTCTAGAATATACATGATTTTCATTTCAATAGCCCTAAAATTTCTTCATTAAATTTCACAGAAAATGCCTGAAAATTCTTGGAAAATATATACTAAGAATTTCCGGTAATTTTTCTCTCGTTTGCAATTAAAGCCGAGCGCGCAGGCAAGATTTCATAGAGGGAAGATCATTATGATTAAATGTGAAATATAAAATTTAATTTTATATTTTTCAACTAAGCATTGAATATTGTTTATACCCTTCCAGAGGTTGAGTTGGCCCGCTAAAAGGCACTGGCAAATGAAACTGGCATTAGTGGGAAAGCCTACCTGCGTACAAATGGTAAAGTGAAGTATTCTAAATGCTTCTGGTCTTTTATAACGTAACCCTGGTGCTGCATGCATTTAGCGATGGGCATTGCTTTTAATAACGCTTCAAACTGACTATAAAAGTTAAAAATATGCTTCGTGCATGTTAATCGAAACGCTTTGTTCTGGTTGGTTTCCAAAAAAATATATATATTTTTAAGAAAAACAATGCGTGTTCACGCGGGAAACGAGGTTTAAAAAGCCACTCAATTTCGAAACGGCGATTTATGTGAAACCCGCGAACAATTACCGGTCAAGACAATTATTGTTAGTCAACACTTTAGGCTTAGTATTTCAAACAGGTACGTTATTTTGAATAAAAATTTTTACTGACGTTCTTAGAAGTCTATATCGGATATGCCAAACGCACTATGCATAAAAATGAACTGACAAAGAGATCGTATTGTCTCTCTTTAACCATTGTTACGTTATTCTTAGATAGTTTGGTCGTAATAACTGTTAAAAAAAACTTAATAAATTTATTCAACACACCGCACGGCTCGAAATGAAAAATTTATGAAAATCGTCCATATTAATTGAAACCCTTTGTACAACCGAAAAAGCTTGGGTTATTTTTTAAACGATGTTATTTAAACCACTGAAGTTTATCTAAGACTCAATCGTGTATCAAAAGTTGAAAAAATTTTATTTAAAATTTTTAAACTTTTGCTCTTGCTTACGAAGAGGTTTTGATATATTAATAATATACTATATGTAGAAGAAAAGAAATTTTCGTATTGAAAATACATATTTCATTATCCTACACAGTCTGCCTTTTATTCAATACAGTTTTCTACAGGGAATCGTCAACTTCTCTAAGCCTGACAAAAAAATTATCCTCTTCATCTGCAAACCATTTTTCCATAGCTCTAATTTAAGTGAGAGAAATTTTTGATCTTTCAGTTTAGAAAAGAGTTGATAATCCAAAGGAATACAATCAAGAGAATAGAAGGGAAGATGTTCCACCATTCTTAAGTTTACGAACGATCAGTCTTAAAGACCCGGAATGCCCCATTTCATTGATAGCTGTTAAAGAGTAAAACCAAAAACAGGCCAAAAATAGTCATTATTCTCATTCTCGATTTCCGATTTTTTGATTGGTGGTTGATAGCAGATAGTAGTCTATGAGATACTATTACATAGTTTCCTGAAAGTTTCAATTTGAGTCTACTCTTCGTTGTCGAGTTTTGAGGCCTCAAAATTGCCATTTTACTGTTTTCTGGCAACCTGATCTTTGCATATTAAATTTTGAATAAAAATATTACAGATGCAAGGGTAGAGCGTGAAATGGTGTTGTGATCGTTAAGGTGTAGTTTAAATGCTTAATAGAAATGATGCTAATTCGGTGAGACTTGGAGGGTAAAAGATCGGATTTATACAAAAAAGGGCACTCCCTTCCTGAAGGAAAGGTTTAAAATGCATTCCTACTTGTAACTAAGGTACCTACACATACCTACTATATCCTTAAGCGAGAATTGGAAGTCCCCTTAAACAATAAAAGAAAAAAACAAACCGACGCCGAATAATTAATACCTAAATGGTTCATATCGAGACAGGGTACCATAAATGTGACGCCTAAGTAATAAAGGAGTTGGTGTTCACAACAACAGAACTCAACATGATCGCATTCATGGTGATCATGACGCCCCTGTCATGGGATAAAAATATCCATTTCGAATATATTTGATGTCTCAATAACCATTCTTCCCAAAAAAGATAAAACCGGTATTAAAATATTCATTTGATGTTGACAGGGTCCTCAAGATCACAATAAACGTTATCGTGTTGTGTGCCATTTCACGTTCTATCACTTGCATCTGTAACATTTCTATTTAAAAACTGACATGCAAAGATCCGTTCCCAGAAAACAGTAAAATATGAGAACTTAGTAACGAAGGTAAGCTCAAATTGAAATTTTCAAGAAAATAGTATCTTATAGAATGCTATCAATTGCCATAAAAAAAAATCGAAAATCGAGCGCGAAAATACAGGTTATTTTTGGCCTCACTCTTTCTAGATCATAGAAAAATAACCAGGTTTAACCAGCAATGACAATTCGCATGAAAAACTTGGATTGCTTTTCAACTTTAGTATAGATTCAGCATGATGTTTCCATTGGTGCTCATTTGTGATCGGTGTTCAAGAATCCGTTTCACATAAAGTTTTTTCAAATGCAAAGTTTAAGCAATAAGTTTTCAGTCAATTCGATGATTTAATGATGTCAAATCATGGATTCAATCGATATTTCTTGGAGTTAACACTGAAATGGGTTTTCCAGGTTTCCCGTCATCTTAAATAGAAAATTTACCTGTTTAAAAAAAGCAACCCAATTTTTGACAGTGGAATATGATTGACAGTCACTATGAAAGGATTCAGCATATCTTCGTAAATCTCTGTGCCTCGAATCGTTTCAAATACAGGTACTTAATTGGCTCAATATTCTATTCTATCGATTTTACCAGTTACGACTGACATGTTTTTTTACGAAAATCCTTGTTTTTAAATATTTAAACTTTTTTTACAGGAAAGTTTACAGTGACAGAAAATAGCCAATGATTCCATTTTTAACATTCATCTTATTCAGTTTTTAGAATAAATTTTTTCAAGTGTGCCTGTGTGGTTAAAAAACAAATTCCCTCATTGAACTGTCAATTTGCGCATGGAGATGTCAATCTTGACAACTGATTGAGCGAAATATCGATTATAATCTAAATTGTGCTGTTTTACAAAGGATTGTTCTAATATTAACATATTATTTTTAGGTACTGGCAATACAAGCACGGATGGTACATATAAACCATCTTTTTTGACCGACCAAGAATTAAAACATTTAATCTTGGAAGCGGCCGATGGGTTTCTCTTTGTTGTGAGCTGTGATACTGGGCGAGTAATCTATGTGTCCGATTCTGTGGCCCCAGTGTTGAATTACTCGCAAAGCGATTGGTACGGCTCATGTATTTATGATAATATCCATCCAGAAGACGTGGAAAAGGTCCGCGAGCAATTGTCAACGCAGGAACCTCAAAACACAGGTCGTATCCTTGATTTAAAAACAGGGACGGTAAAAAAAGAAGGACATCAATGTAAGTTTTATTTTTAATTGTTTAAAGTTTAAATAGAGGACATAAATATGTTATTTTTAGCATCTATGAGGCTTTGTATGGGGTCACGAAGAGGCTTCATTTGTAGAATGAAAATTGGAAACCTTTCTCCAGAAAGTATGGGTGTAGGTCATTTGAATAGACTGAAACAGCGCAACAGTTTAGGGCCTGGGAGAGATGGACAAAATTACGCAGTGGTACATTGCACGGGATATATAAAAAATTGGCCACCCACAGGTCAGTGCAAGGATATTTTCATATGAAAATCGTTTTTCATATTAAATTATTCTCATTTTGATAAATAATTAAATTTGTCGAAATATCAGATATGTTCACAGGGGTTCAAATGGAAAGACAAACTGAGGATGACCTTCATACGGCTCACTGTTGTTTGGTTGCAATTGGAAGGCTCCAAGTAACCTCAACTCCCAATACTAGCGACATGTCGGCGTCGAATAGCAATGCCGAATTCATATCTCGTCATTCCACCGATGGCAAATTTACTTTTGTCGATCAGAGAGTAATGGGTCTTCTTGGGTACACCCCTCCTGAATTGCTAGGAAAGAGTTGTTTCGACCTTTTCCACCACGAGGATCAAACCCATATGAAGGATAGTTTCGAACAAGGTTTGTTTAAAGTGGTTTAGTCAGGCGCTTAGAGATAAGTTTACAACAATGTATGTTAACGCGCATACCTATTTTTACTCATTCCATTTATAGGCAAAGAGCTTTATTGTTTCCATTTCAATAGAGTTTGTACGTGACTAGATAAAAACTTGTAGTGACATTAAAAAAATTGTATTTTGCATACGCATTTTTTTAAACTTATCTTTTACTGTAAAATAGATGTTTAAGCAATTCATGTAAATTCAGGTTGTGCTGTTTTCGCACTCAATTTTACATTGTCAAAATTCGTCATATTTTGGTATGATCTTGATTGTGACAAAATTTTAACAAATTCTCTGTTATGGTTACGAAAAATTAAATTGTCATTATTACATGAGATATTTGTAACTGATAAAATGATGCTCAAGGTTATACGTGAATCGAACCCATTAAAATCGTTAAATCAAATCATTATATCATCGTCGAATCATTATGTCGAAATAAGGTACCGTAAGGGTTGTTATTTAAGAATAACAATTATTATTTAACAATAATTAAACAATAATAGGACAAGTTTATACAAAAAGCAATTAGTAGAGTGTTTCTTTATACGGTGAAATCTCCTTTTGCGGGCCTCTTTTAACTGGACAAATTTTCTAGAATCACATTTCGGTATATCATGTAAAATGTTTTCCAATAAATCTGAACACCTCTCATAGCCGAACACAATTTCCGGAACCGTGAGTGGCCGCTTATAGGAAATTTTACTGTATTTTCATCTCATTTAATAAAGTTAATTTGTACGTTCCAGAATTAATTCATATTTCTATTTTTAGTTTTAAAACTAAAAGGCCAAGTTCTCTCAGTAATGTACCGCTTCAGAGCAAAAAATCGAGAATACGTATGGTTAAGAACAAGCGCCTTTTCTTTCCTGAACCCCTACACAGACGAAGTAGAATATATCGTCTGTACTAATACAACTGCAAAATCACTGCATCCAAATGCGGAACCTACAACTGACGCCCCTGAACATGTAAACTATCAACAACCAGGTCTGGACTACAGTCTACAAAGGCGCGAGGCAACTGGACTATATCCTCATATGCTCCCTACGAGTCATTTGCAAAACGACTATATACCTATGGGTTCATCTTCAGGATGTACCGACCGTCATTTGATGTCGGATACTCAACAAGCACCACAAAGACCTAGCAGTGGACAAAATGTTTATACTAGTTATGAACCAATTCAGTCACCTATTCAGTATGGGTCTCCGACACAAACTCCAGCTTCTAGTGGTAATGCGGTTTTAGCTAGGTTAGGGAAAGATGGATACCAGTATGGACATAGTCAACCTAGTCCCAGATCTCCAGGTAAGATATCAATTTGTACGATGCATAAAGAAAGAAAAATTTCCATTACTCCTTCATGGCATTTTGTCAAATATTAATCACCTATATATGAGAATACTTTTTAAGGGATCGGTATTTGAACAACCAAGTCAACCGATTTGTACTAAATTGTATTCGTTGACTTGACCGTTCAAACATTCAAGTGAAATAACAAATCGTTGCCAAATTAACAAAATCTCGCGGTATTTAGTCAATAACACTTTGTCATATCGTTCCGACTACTACTTCATTTAACTTGAAAGTTAAAGTTAAAATTGGTTCTGTTTAAATCTAGGACCCACATATACACAATTAAGTGGAGGAGGCAGGGCGGCATCGACAGGAGCCCCAGCACCAACGTCATATCAATGGACCGGATGGCAAGGAACAGCTCAAACTTCAGAAGCCGGATCCGTTTCAGGCAGTACCGGTCCACCCACACAGCCACAACCTCACGAACTTTCAGACATGCTTCAAATGTTAGATGGTAGCGGAGCAGCCCCCTTTGGGGATTTGGGTACTATGTTCGATGGGACGTTTGAATAGATTATAAATATAAGATAATCACAATC
Source organism: Hypothenemus hampei (assembly GCA_013372445.1). Taxonomy (NCBI): domain Eukaryota; kingdom Metazoa; phylum Arthropoda; class Insecta; order Coleoptera; family Curculionidae; genus Hypothenemus; species Hypothenemus hampei. Next base: position 2,317 of record JABRWK010000194.1, on the reverse strand, counting down.
ATTCTGTTAAATATGAGGATTTTGATTATCTGTTTTGTTTCTGCGGAAATTATGATCTCAAGATGTAAGTCGAAGTAAATGACCTTTATCTGGTCGGAGGAGATTATAATTAGGCGTCATTTACTTGGCACTTTTCGAACTTTGCGAGTGGAGATTTAAAGAAGTATGCATATAAATATATAACGTAATAAACTTAATTTATCTTTCTATCATCCACTCGGGACTTGACTTGAAATTGAATTAAATCAATCGGCGGCGATTAATCTTTCACCAGCAAAGTGAGTTGTCATAATTTTAGTCCGAAGTGAAATTTTTAAAGATTGATTTTTATTTTATACAGTAGGTATCTAGCCGCTAGTCGTCAGTTTGTCTTTTTATAAATATTTCGTAGCTTTTAAAGATTTAAACTACACTGATCCCGATCTATTTGAAACCACTGTTATTTGACGTTGGATTCATACCTGTCAGGGATGAGTTTTCTTCATTTTTAAAGGTGCGTTCACTAATTATTATTTTAATTTTAAATATTTATATTTAAAATCTTTTTATACATTGAATGTAAAGATCCGATCAGTTTAGATTAGGGGATGTCCCAGTGAATGTATTTTACCATATGTGTTTAATATTTTATTATGGCGTGTTAAGTAATTGTATATATTTATTTTTCATTTTATTAAACCTAATTTTTGACAACTATTTAATGAAATAGTGGATACACCTTTAAAGCGCGTTGTGCTTTGCAATGTGTAGAACATTCAAGAGAGTTCTGTAAAGTACAAAACATTTTTATTTATATACGTAAGGACTTTACACAGTCGGTATTTTTGTAGTTCTGTTTTTATCTTCTAACCGTTTGTAAAAATTTTGTTTTAGTGAATCGACACAATTTTAATATTCTAATGGCCGAATGAAAAAGTCAATAAATGATACTAAGTATACCAAATTCCGTTTTATTCATAAATATCTAAGTACAATTTGGCAAAGAATAACTTGAAAATTTTTGGGTGGTGCGTAAAGGTTAGACAGAGAAAGTATGTGAACTAAAGAGATAGTTGCCCGTTCAAACGTGCTAACAAAATTAAAGTACAGTCACTGCCAAAAGTGTTGAGCGTTTAACATTTACTGTAATTCTTGAAATAGATTTTATTTTCCAAAATCTAATAAGACTTAGCTTTGACGTTAATAATTATTCCTGCATACTTTTTCTGTGAATGAATAACATATACAAAATCATAATATCTTTAGAAATATAAAAACATATATTTTTCCTAGTAATTTGTTCTAACAATACTTGAACTTACTTGAACAGTTAACAGCCTCTGAGAAATAAAAAAAAAAGTACTAAGAATTATGTTTTTGGATTTTTAAAGATATTTATTATGATTTCGTATACTTTATTCATTCATAAAAAAATATGCGGGATTAATTATTAACATCAAAGCTAAGCACTGTTCGATTTTGGGAAATCATATCCATTCCAGGAATTACATTAAATGTTAAGCATTTGAAAGTTTTAACGGTATTTTATACAGAATGATTCATAATTAGTGTTCGTAACTTTCAGATAAATATCCTGGAGTTAAAATATGAAAAAATGCACTGTCTAGGAGATACAGGCTGTTAAAATTTGTTAAAAAAAATATGTTTTTTTTTCATTTTCAAAAAGAGCTTTAATCGATCTTAATGGAATTTTTGGGAATGGAGTTGTTGATATCTTTATAGGGTATCTTTTAGATTTAAATTACCGTTAATCAAGTATTATCAGAGACGTGCCTATGGAGCAAGTCGGTTAATTTTTTTGGCGAAAAAAATAGCACCCAGTTCCGCAAATTTTATAATTTAGTTAATTAATCCAACTAAAAATATAACTTTTAGAACTCTTTGGTCTTTTTTTGTATCTGGCTCCGTTTTGAGAAAAAATTAAAAACTAAACTTTTGCAGATACAAAATTTTTAGGTTTGGTTTTAATTTTTTCTTAAAAACGAAGACTGGTACAAAAATATCCCAAAAAGTTGTATTGACTAACCAAATTATAAAATTAAAATAAAATATTTTTTTAACAAATTTTAACGCCCTGAATCTCCTAGCCGAAGCATTTTAGACATGTTTATATGAACTTTTTGTAGTATTTTCATCTCAGGATATTTATCTGAAAGTTACGAACACTACTTATAAATTAACCTGTATATGAAGAACACCTGCCATATTATACAATATTAGCATGTATACAGGGTGTTCCGAAATGATGTAGAAATATTTTAGGGTGTGATTCTACACGACAAAATAATGATAGTTTGTTTTATAAACTATGTTCTTT
>JABRWK010000193.1:130458-162781 GCA_013372445.1 Hypothenemus hampei | reverse complement strand
TTTGTAAAAAATGTTATATAATAGATTTTTTACTTAGAATTTTGTCAGAAATCTGACATTAAAATTAATGTACTGAATTTACAATCACCCTGTATATTTTTAGAATCAAGAAAAAAAAGCCGAATTTAAAAATACAAAAATATATAGGGTATTCCATTTAAAAAATTATATTTGAATGTCATGCATTTTTAGACGACTCTGTATACTTACTAATATTTTCAGGTTGTACATCTCTAAAAACTGTACAAATTTTGTGAAGAAAGTTTTTTTTATCTCTAATAGTTTTTAAATTATTTGCAACCCAGTGGATATTTTGTAACACAACCCAACAAATTTAAGGGCATTTTTTGTCCCAAGAATAAAAATAGGCATTTCTTATAGAATTTGGTGCGCTGAATCCAAATCCAGCCTCAGAATTGCCTTATCACATAAGGATTTTGAGATATTTAAGTTTAAATAGTAAAAAAATAGAGTTTTTAACCGATTTCAAGAGCTTACATAAGCTCTTATATAAGCTTATATCTGAGTAACGTTTTTATAAAATTTATTTTTGATGACTGCATTCTATAGTATCATTCTTCACCTTCAAAATGCATTATTAATTTTTATTACACATTTTTTTTTCAGAGATATTCAAGATATTCAAGTTTCAAATTATATAGCCACGCGTCCGTTCCGAGTTGCCTTTCATAAGCTTGCCACACCTGCCAAATTAATACTCGTCATATGCATCTGACAGAATGTTGCACTAATTTACAGAGGTTTTATCTTTGAAGTTGGATTATCACGGGTTCAAAATTAAAAAAGAAATTAAATAACACATAATTATATTATTGAAAAAATTTCTGTAAGTGTCCAGTCTTAAAAACCAGTAAAAACAGTTACATGACTATTCTTATCTGAAATAAAGAGAAATAGAATGATGAAGTAGTGCTGTAGCAAAGGAAATACCTCATTACATTAGGCTATTTCCAAGAATAAATATGGGACAAAACTAAAAACAGCTACATGACAGAAAAATCTAAATAGGGTATTGAGGGTACGATTTTTTGATAAGACAGGGTTAGGTAAGGAATTGTGAGGTCCTAAAATGTACAATTGTATGTTTTTCGACTGTAATTGGTTTCGGAAAAATCTCTTTTAAGTGTCCAGCAGTAGTCTGCCAACATATTGTTCCCGGATTTTCTTTGATAACGCTTTTCAATCTGCATAATATCCTGGTTGAACCTTTCCCCATGCTCATCACTTACCGCTCCGAGATTTTCTGGGAAAAATCCAAATGGGAATCTAAGAAATGAATTTTAAGGCTCATATTGCATCCCATAGCTCCATATGATGTTAACAGGTCTTTTACAATGTTTTTGTAATTTTCTGATTTAAAATTCCCTAAGAAATTTTTGCAAATACTCCTAAAAGAACGCCATGCAACTTTTTCAGTTTCATTTAGTTTTTCATCAAACACTTCATCACTTAACAGTTCCCTAATCTGAGGTCCTATAAATATACCCTCCTTAATTTTAGCTTCGCTAATCCTGGGAAATTTGTTCTTTAAGTGCATAAATCCATTGCCGGTTTTGTCCATACCTTTGACGAAATTTTTCATCAGGCCAAGCTTGATATGTAAAGGTGGTAAGTAAATTTTTTGAGAGTCGACAAGAGGAGGATTAACGACATTTTTATTTCCTGGAGTTAGACATGTTCGTTTTGGCCACACTTTCTTCTGATAATGGTTTTTCTTATCACGACTGTCCTACTCGTAAAGAAAACAGCAGCATTTAGTGTAACCGAGCTGCATCTTTAACAAAAGTGCCACAAACTTTAAATCTCCACAAATATTCCACTTAAAGTTTTCATATTTAATTTTCTGTAAAAGAAGCCTCATGTTGTCGTATGATTCCTTCATGTTAGTTGCATGAGCTACAGGAACAGATGGAAATTTATTTCCGTTGTGGAGTAACACTGCTTTTAAGCTAACTTTGGAGGAATCGGTGAACAAACGCCACTCGTTTATATGATGCTCATGTCCTAGTGTCTCCATTAAAGAATCTATATCATTACAGAACAACAGACCATCCTCACAACAGAAAAAAAAATGTGTAATAAAAATTGCTAATGCATTTTGAAGGTGAAGAATGATACTATAGAATGCAGTTATCAAAAATAAATTTTATAAAAACGTTACTCAGATATAAGCTCTTGAAATCGGTTAAAAACTCTATTTTTTGACTATTTAAACTTAAATATCTCAAAATCCTTACATGATAAGGCAATTCTGAGGCCGGATTTGGGTTCAGCGCACCAAATTCTATAAGAAACGCCTATTTTTACAGCAATTTATAGCCGATATCGTACCGTGAAAATTGACAATGTCAAATTCATACATTACCCGTAGGCAGATTGGTGGCAATAATATTGCCTAATACTAGTTGTCAGTTGCCGGTTGCTTATTGCTCCAGTATGAGAGCCGCCTAGGAGTGACTGATTCGGTTAGTCAAAGATGGAATATATTTTAGTGAAATCGGTCTTTGACTAGTTCATGCTAGATATAGTACACGAATATGGTTTGAATACTAATAAAACAGTAATTTATAGAAATTAAATGTTTATTGTTGCAAAATTATACAAAATTAATTAATTTAATTTAAAATTAACAATTTGCTCTGTTATAATGGCTTTATTTTAGTCGTATCCAGTATTATCGAGTCAATACCGATTTCACTAAAATATATTCCACCTTTGACTCACCAAATCAGTCATTCCTAGGTTTGATTGCTTTTCGGACCATGATTACTACAGATATACATATATACCACGTCCACACACTAACGGGCTGTTTGTTGTAAACTGTATTTGCAATTAGAGTTATTGCCCATTACTTGGTTGTGCCACATATGTCACGCTATGCGTTTAAGGGTTAAATCAGTGATTTTCAATGGAAAAACTCTTGACCGTGCTCAATTCAGATAACGATGTCATGTTATGTTTCCGATACCAAATGTTATTGTGATTTATAGCAGATTGTATACAAAATGATATGAAAAAAAATTGTGATACGACTCTGTTAATTTTTTTTTAGATGAAATCATTTTTTACAATTCATGTAAAAAATCGAAACGGATTCCTTTTCGTCTCGTTGGTAGCCAAAAAAGGTAGTTAAATAGTTAACGGTAGGAACATACGGTACCGTCGAAACAGAGAAAATTCATAAAGGGATAGAATTACGACCGGAATTTTGGACGGCTCATCATTTTTCGTCCACGTGGTTCATTAACGTGATAATCGCTCTACTTTAGTGGAATAACCTGTAGTATTTTTGTAACTTCGTTTAAAAATAATTTGCTAACTCGTCTAATTTTTCCTTGTTTTTGTTCCCACTTGATTTATTACTACATATAAAAGGGCTTCTCTCAGTCTTCATGATTATTTCCCACTGGTCTGTCTCCGCAACATCGTGAGTTTTATTAGTAATTTTTTTGGTAATTCATTTTTTTTCCTTTTGTGATGTCCTGGATCACTATCGACGTTGTCGATGAATTACATACAATCCGGGAATTAGTTCTGGACCATGCTAGGATCCCGGTGGGTCTCCCAGAGAGGAGATTCTATGCCATCTGTGAAGGGGAGGAGGTCCTCCAGCAAATTGGATTAATCTTTTCAAGAGCCTCCTGGAGCTGCCACCCAGTTTTCTTTCGATATGACTGGATTCTTCTGATTTAATAGAAAGCGATGAATTTTTCTTTACTTTTTCCCAAAATAACGGCCGGAGTCTAGAGATAGGATATAGCGAAGTAGACAAAGATACCTCGGATTCGGAAGGCTAGTTCGAATATTTCGTGGTCCCCCATTCTTGACGACTGTTATATACACATATAAACAAAAAAAATGTTGTATTTTCTTTTAATAAAAAAAAATATTTTCTTTGTTGAGTTTGCTTTTCCCTTCTTTCCTTCAAACAGCAAATAACTTGGCCCGGTGGCATGTTAAATAAGAGGGATTATTTAACATCCCCTACCCTAATCATAAGAGTCGTTAATAGGAAGGATTAGATCAAACCATTGGTCGTAAAATCTCATTCACGTAAACAATTTCCTTTTTGCACTTTTTTGATGGCCCTCCTGCATATCATAGTTTAAGTCATATACAGGGTGTTACAAATTAGTAGGCCAATCCATTAACCACAGATTCCTTGAGTAAAAATAAATACACTTTCTTTATGCGACTTTTTTCCTTGGCATTTTGTACTCAGTATACAGGGCGTCAAAGTTGAAAAAATAAATCACATTTTATTTAATATCTCTCGAACTCTTCCAGCTAATTTCACGAAATTTCGTAGCTGGAGGTTTTTTGGGATGAGAAATTCAAATGTATTGAAGATTTCGATGTATCTTGTAGAAGGCGTCACAAGTGACGATTTGGACCCTTTTAAACTGCTACAACCTTTTTGTACTACACTATATGTCATTTTAGACTAGAAAAATCTTTTTCTCCATCTTTTCTAGTTAAAAAAAAATATATCTTATTGAAGTTAGAAGTTACATGAAATGTATTCAGAAGGTAAATTAGAAAATACCATAAAAATATGTTATTCCATAAGAAGAAACACCTAAATTCATTGCAACTTTGTAGCACACCCTGTACATTTTGGAATATTACAGAATAATAGAACTTTTAAGATTCTTCAACTTTAAGGTATTTTTCCTGGAGCGCGTGGCTATTCATTGTTTCTGGGGACAACATAATATTCGCTTCCGTCGACAAAATGGGTTCCCGTGCGTAAACCAACATAAACGGCGAGAATTTTGTGGAATCTTGACGGGCCGTATTATACTCAAATGTTACATGCGGCAAATATTTACCCCATTCTCTGATCCGTATTAGTATAAATCGAAAACATGTTATCTAAGGTTTTGTTGAATTTCGACAATAATCAATCAAATGCTATGCATATTTACCCTATCTTTGACAGCTATATCAAATGTACGTTGATTATTTTACAATGTACGTTGATAGCTCAAAAATGTTTTTTTATTCCAATACAAGATGCAATAAATTGAGTATATTCCAATTTTTACGTTGCCTCAATTATCTTCGTATACACTACAGAGTGTCCCGAAAATCGAAGTCAATCGCTCAGAAAATGAATGGGCAACCGAAAACAAGAAAAAAAGTAAATACAAACATAGGTTCGAAAATGTGTTATTTTCAAGTTATCGCCATTTTTATGTTAAAATTTGAAATTCCTTTGCTTTCGAAATTTTTATTAAAATTGAAATAAACTAAGTTTTATGAATTTCACAATACAACTAAACTCAAATAAAAGTTGCGGGCTGCTTTAATACAATTCAGGATGCACTGCGTGGAGATGCAGTAACGAACTATAGGTCCCTGATCTCTGCCAAGTGAGACTAATTGTAAGTGGATTAAGTAGACTTCCACGCGGTTTATCCTGGGTAGTGTTAAAGCAGTCCGCAACTTTTTTTGACTTTAGTTGTGTTGTGAAACTCATAAAACTTAATTTATTTCAATTTTAACATAAAAATGACGAAAACTTGAAAATAACACATTTTTGGACGTATGTATTTCCTTTTTTCTTGTTTTCGGTTGCCCATTCATTTTCTGAGCGACTGACTTTGATTTTCAGAACATTCTGTATACGTAATATTATGTCGTTTCAAAATCCGTTATATTATTTTCTGATATTTTCTTTTCAACTATTCTATTTTGCTAAATTGTTGCTCTTTTGCATTTTGTATCTGTTTAATTTTTGTGTATAAATTTTGAAACATTTGGAATGTTACAAGTACATACTTGATGTCTCTTTAACAATTTATTTGCATTTAGTTCTATTTACATAATATTTACTATCTGAACGGGGACCTATTTTGTTGAAACGCGAGTGCGTTTATTCCATGCAAAATTGACTCCATAGTTCTTTGGTTTGAATGGTTTTTCCAGTTTACTCTCCTGAATATAGTAATCCCACCCATTTTTCTCACAATAATCAATAGCCTCTTCACTTGTATTGAATTGAACTTTCATGTTTGAAAGTGGATCTCCACTGGAAAAAAAATTACCTCAAACACAACTAAAAGATTCAATTTGTGAATTCTTACGTGGAAGACCAACCCATCAAGGGGTTTTCCCAGCGTTCTTTACTGTCAAAATCAAGTTCCCAGTGACCAATATTGTTAGTGCCACTCTGCATACAATTCTTTGGAGGCTCGTATATTCTAACTTTACGAGTCTTAATTTGTTCTTGTGGTATACCACTAATAAGAGACAAATCGGTCTTGAGGAAAGGAAAAAGTTAAAGTACAAGAATACAAGGTACATTAGGTATAAATACTCACTGGACCTTCGACGGTTATGTAACCTTTTAGTTTATTTCTTTGCTCAATTTCTTCAGGTTTCAATAAAGTCAAATCATTACTTTTTAAAGGGGCATCCCCTTGCAAGACTGCCGAAGTGGATATAGGACTTCCTCTGGAAAAATATTATTTACTATAAGTATATCTTTAGCAAAAACCTTACTTTAACCCGAAAGAACATTGACGCAAAAATCCAGCTTTAGTAAATATCGAAGCCATAGCTTAAATGAATAAACTTCTTAATAGCAACTATTAAAATATAAAATGTGGCTATATTTACTATTTTTTAACCTTTTAAGCAAAAGACAGACAATGTCAAATAAGACATTATTGATAGCTGTCAATTATAAAAACTGGTAAATACTCTAAGAACCAAGTTGGCAACACTGATTATTTTAGGGGAAATTGATTTGACACTAGTTTTAAATTAAGCAGAAGGAAAAAGTCGTTGAAGTTAAGAAGCACTGTTCTTGTGATTTGCAAAAAGGAAGACTTTTTTAGACAGCCTTAGTTAAAAAACTCTTTGAAATAATGAACAGGGAAGAACTGCAACGGAATATTTTCTACTCCGACAAGTATTATGACGATAAATACGAATATCGGTGAGTTTTTATTCTAAATATTTTATTCCAGATCAGAGCTATAATTAATAACACTTGAGCTAGGTGAGAACTCAGATGCATCCTGTTTAAATGGCATCCGGTACTCATTGCCAAACAATTTTGTACTGTTATTTAGAAATATTTTCTATAACAAAAATTTTGTTTGACATAGAAGTAAGACAGATTATTTACTAAGAATGTATTTACATATTTAAACCATTTGAAATGCCCCAATAGGCATTTTCAATGTACAGAACATCTTCCAGAACTTTTTCTTTGCAGTGAGAAAATGAGAAGTGACTTATTAAAAGGAGACATTTACATTTTCGACTGTTTTTCGGAAAATAGAAAAAAAACTAACTGAAAAAATGCTCACAAATCTACAGAAAAGTACTGTTACTGCTAGGAACATTATAAGAACTGCAGATTCCGTTTTAATCGATGACTTTGTTCATTACTGCTAATGAAATCTGAAATATCTTGATAAAAGAATGTAAATACCTCCTTTTGAAGTAATTCCTTAACTAGTCGTTAAACAACGCTTCAAAAATACATTAATTTTTAAACAATTAGAATCATTTAATATGTTACTGCATCACAAACTCAGAATGTGGCCTTTTTTGTTGACTTTTGACTTAGTGTTTACAAATATCTCTAGAGTATTAATATTGCAAACCTCTGTTTGGATTTTCAGTAACAGTTAAATTATTTTTTGTTTTCTTTTGACAATGAGTTATTACCTTGTTTCCTAGCATTGTCAACATTTTAAAGAAGGTTAGGTGTATCGCAGTTTAGTCAGAAAGTATCTGGGAAGTATTTATTTTCGAATGCAACCACCACGATTTCACCACAATTTTTGGGAATATGTTTTTAGAAAAAGGAAACAAATTGAGGAATCATACCAGAGGCAATTTTATATCACTAGGGCATTAGAAAATATCTTTCCTTTTCAGCAATACAAAGAATTACCTATCCAAAATAGGCCACTTTTACAATCAAATTATTAGTTGACATGTATATGTTACGGTTAAAGTAAGAAGTACGGGTAAACTTAAGTTTAACCGGTTAAAGTTGATCATTACCCGAGCCTTCCGGTTAAAGTCCGAAAAATTTTTAATGCTTCCTTCTTTAACCAGTTAAACTTAGGACTAAACAATACTATGCGATTAACAAGCAAAGTTACGTTAGTTATGCTTATGAAGCAATGTATTCTTTAATTTTTTTTTCATTCAATTCTTTTTTAGTTTTTTTTTAACCAGAACTAACCTATCCCTCTACTTACCTTCTTTTCAAACCCTCTATTTATTGAGATTCTTTTTTTTATTTTACCTAAACTAAGTTAATCTAAAATGAAAAAAGGAATTTCACTAAAAAGAGGGTTTAAAAAGAAGGTAAGTGGAGGGGTAGGTCAGTTCTGGTTTAAAAAGAAAAACGAAAAAAAGAGTTGAATAGAGAAAAAATTCCAAAGAATACATTGCTTCATAAGCATAACGAACGTAACTTTGCTCATTAACTGTCTAGTATTAGTAAGTTGAACTGGTTAAAGAAAGAAGCTTTGAAAATTTTTCGGACTTTAACTGGAAGGCTCGGGTAATGATCTACTTTAACTGGTTAAACTTAAGTTTACCCGTACTTCTTACTTTAACCGTAACATATACATAAGGATCGTTCATAATTGTACAGCATGCAAATAGAAAATGTACCTATAAACATCAGATATGAAGTCTTAAGCAGTGGCATACCATCATCTGGGGTGATCAATTAAAATCGGTGACAACATTGATGATACCCAACGACTCATATCAAAATATATTTATCATATGCAGGGTATTCCTTTATGTCATGTCAGTACTGAAAAAGGTAATTCCTTGGTTTAGTGTATGATTAAAAAAAAGCATATATGTATGAATATTTGTCCTAAAGTTGTTTTGTTTTGAGATATAGAATGTCAAAATTTTTATCGATATTGCCGATTTTCACGAAATTTGGAAGATTTATTTGTAGGGCTGGGTGTGCGACCTTGCTATTTACTATTGCATGACCTTTTTATCTAAAATAAACGAGTTTTCTTAATGAAAATACATTCAATAACACAAATGAATTGTTCATTCACGTATAGATCTTCATACACTTACAATTTTTTTGTAGCGTTTGTGTTTATATTTTTACGATCATCATTTATTCAGAAAGATTACTATCAGGGTTTGAAAACACTTCTCGTCATGTTTTGAAGTACATATGTATATCTTTGAAAGTACACTAAAAAGCACTTCCTAGAATATTCAATTAAAGCTTAATGAATGAAATTACTCTTTCCTCTAATTAGAAATAACCATTATAAAGCAATAGGATAAAGAGTACGATAATAAGCCACCATAGTTATTGGACATTTCAAAGAAAGAAAACTATAATAAGGTAATTTTTTATTCTTTCCTTGCAGGAAGGTTGGACAGCACCATTTGTGACATTTTACATAGTAATCTATGATACAAAATTACCTTCTTATAGTTTTTTTATCTGATATGTTAAATAACTGTATGGTGGTCTATAACTTTACTCTCTACCCTATTTGTTTTATAATTGGGTAGAGATATAACTAACCAATAACTTTTGTATGGTATGCTTCATTTGTAACAATACTACTATCTACTATTTATGCGGATCCAATGAAATATGTGAATTGGACCAAAAATCTGAATAAATGGTTGTAAGGGCGTAGCCTTCTTTACTTCATTGCGACAGTTATTTTTTAGTCATGCAATAGTAAGTATATGCTCATATTGACTTTTAGTCATAAATTATTGCAAGAAATTTCCTCATTCAGTTTTGACATGACATTAAGGACATTACGATATCCATAACTACTGAGTGAAAAATGTTAAATTTGTAATCTCGGTTATGATTTAGGGATGCAAGTCAAAGTGACATATAGAAACTTTATTAATGATTAAGGTATATTTCATACATGAAAACCAACCAGAGACGGTTTTATATTCTAAAAGGATGGTGTCGACTCTGATAAATATAAAAAAGGAAAAATATAATCTGCAAAAAATTAATTATTTTGTTAACTATAGTTGAAATTACAATAAGTTTTTCTTAGTTTTTAACATTTAGCTTTAAAAATTTTTAACAAAGACAATACGTTCCAGGCATGTCGTGTTACCAAAAGAAATGGTGAAGTATGTACCGAAAACTCATCTAATGTCTGAGGATGAATGGAGAAGCATTGGTATACAACAAAGCAAAGGTTGGGTGCATTATATGACACACAAACCAGGTAATTATAGTAAATATACTAATTATACTCAATTAAAAATAGGGATTTTTTAGAACCGCACATTCTCCTATTTAAGAGACCGATTACAACACCACCAGAAAATCAAGAATAAGTTTTTAATTACAGTCATAATCTAGGAACCATGGTACTATACAAGTATTTTAACGTTTAATTTGTTCATTCACTTTGTCTGTACTTTTTAAATTATCGTTTTGTTATTCTTTTTCTCTTAATTTGTTAATTACACTAGTTTAGAAAAATTAAACTTTTTTTGTTCATCGAATGACAATAGGCGTTTCTTATAGAATTTTTAATGCTGAACCCGAATCCGGCCTCAGAATTGTTCTATCACGTCAGAATTTTTAAATATTTGAGTCTAAATAGTCAAAAAAATGGTGTTTGTGAACGATTTCAAAAGCTTATATCTCAGTAACAAAATATGTTTAACAATTTTTGTATAGCACATTATGTAGTGCCATTGTTCGCCTTCAAAATGCTTGTCCAATTTTATTATATGCCTTTTTTTTTCGCTGAGATATTCAAGTTTGAAGTTGAGCGAAAATGCATTAGCCGGGTTGCTTTTCATAAGCGTATACTTACCTGTGAAATTAACACTTCTCATATACATCTGACATATATTTTTTTATTTTAGTCAAACAAAAGTAGCACTCGGCTTCGTGGTTACTTGGCTCTCTCCAGATCATTGGCTTTCCAAATGTCAATGATCTATTTTTACCTGCATAAAGTAATAAGTTATAATGAAAGTATATAATGTTGCGAGGGCACATAATAACACTTGCATACCAGTAGTTGAGTAAGTTTACGTAAAATAAAACAATAATAATAATAAAAACGTAAATAGACATAATTGCCATATAAAAGGGATTTTTTTCTTTTAATAATGTAAATACGTTAAATTCTGTTAAAATGTCATCCAAAGTGTATAAAATTAATCCAAACTCTTTTTGCTACATTTGTGGTAAAATTGTTCAGTCTAATCGTAGTTATCCTTTAAGAAATTCCCTACAAAACATCTATTTCCAATACTTTGAATTCCCGGTGTCAAATCAAGATAAATACTAGGTTCCTCATGTAGTTTGTACAAATTACAGATTGATACTCACTCAACTGATATACAACTGGTATGCAGGTATTATTATGTGCTATCGCAACATTATATATATATGTTCATTATAAGTTATTACTTTATACAGGTAAAAATAGATCATTGAAATTTGGAAAACCAATGATCTGGAGAGAGCCAAGTAACCACGAAGCCGAGTGCTACTTTTGTTTGACTAAAACTTTTGGCTTCAACTCAAAAAGCCAAAATAAAATATGCAGATATTCCTTCAGTATCTAAGCCGTTGCTTCATTCAAAGGATTTGCCAATTCCTAAGCCATCCAGAGTAAATGATCACCCACCGTCCAGTGTAAGTGATAAAACCGAAGTTCCACTGCATTATGGGAGCGACAGTGAAGAGTCCACAACCTCGGATAACATTGTGGACGATGATCGGAATCCACATTTTATAACTCAACCTGAACTTAATGGCCTTGTAAGAGATTTGCAGTTGCCTAAGTGAAAGGCTGAATTACTTGCTTCGAGGTTGCAACAGTGGAAACTACTTGATCATAATACTAGAGTTAGTATATATCGCCACAGAAATAAAACGTACGCTGATTTCCTTAAAAACGAAAATGGATTTTGTTATTGTCATAATAAAAACGGACTTTTTGAAGAAATAAAACTTACATACAGACCAGAAGAATGGCGCCTCTTCATCGATTCCTCGAAGATAAGCCTCAAAGCTGTTATTCTACATAATGGTAATAAAAAGCCATCTATACCAATAGGTTATACAGTACATTGCAAAGAAACCTATGAGACAATGTCTAAATTAATGAAATTGATTAGATATGAATGCCACGATTGGTGCATCTGCAGTGATTTAAAAGTCAGGTATTCTTCTGGGTTTGCAAGGTGGGTACACTAAGTACTGTTGCTTCTTGTGTCTGTGGGACTCAAGGACAAAAGAAGAACATTATAGAAGGAAACTTTGGCTGTACGAAATGAATATATTCCGGGTAAAATGAACGTAAAACATACATGTTTGGTTGAGCCAAAAAAATTGTATTACCACCGCTCTACATTAAATTAGGCTTAATGAAAAATTTTGTAAAAGCCTTGGCTAAGTCAAAGCCGGCGTTTTTGTATTTATGCAGTGTGTTCTCAAATATTTCTGAGGCAAAATTAAAAGAGAATATTTGTGAGTCCTCAAATCAGAAAAATTTTGGATGAGAAAAAATTTAGAACCATTTAACGAACATCGAAAAAGCTGCCTGGAATTCCTTTAAACTCGTCATTAGAGATTTTTTAGGCAATAAAAAAAAATATAATTGCCAACAGATCGTTGCAAATTTATTGCACAACTATGAAAAGATGGGAGTAAATATGTCTTTTAAAATCCATTTTTTACATTCCCATCTGGATTTTTTCCGGAAAATCTTAGGAGTATGAGTGACGAACATGGCGAGCGTTTCCACTAAGATCTCAAATTTTTTGAAAGAAATTACAAATGCTTTTGGGATCAGAGCATGTTAGGAAACTATTGTTGGTCTGTAATAAGAGACACAGATATACTGCCGTGCTTAGCTAGAAAACAATATCTTCACTTTTCCTTAATTTTGAATTAATTGTCGCATTTTGTAACAAGTAACTTTGCTTTCATAATATCTGTTTTATTTTGTTTTTATAAAACTGTATTATGCCTTTTCAGCAATGAAAAAAATACCGTATCTCCAAATTCATTTCGTAGTACTAGTATTTTTTACATTTTTTTATATATTTTGTAGTAAAGTGAATATTGGAGATACTGTTTTTTAGCTAAGCACGGCAGTATAAGTATTTACAAAAAAAGATTGAAAACTCGCAATTTGTAATTTTTTGTTAATAATTAAAATGTTTTTAATGTTTCTTATTCAATATTTTGAAGTTTGATGATCTCTTTTTTGTATAATATTCTTTTTAAGTTGAGGGGGACTAAAATAAAAAAATATATGTCAGATGTATATGAGAAGTGTTAATTTCACAGGTAAGTGATACGCTTATGAAAAGCAACCCGGCTAATGCATTTTCGCTCAACTTCAAACTTGAATATCTCAGCGAAAAAAAAAGGCATATAATAAAATTGGACAAGCATTTTGAAGGCGAACAATGGCACTACATAATGTGCTATACAAAAATTGTTAAACATATTTTGTTACTGAGATATAAGCTTTTGAAATCGGTCACAAACACCATTTTTTGACTATTTAGACTCAAATATTTAAAAATTCTGACGTGATAGAACAATTCTGAGGCCGGATTCGGGTTCAGCATTAAAAATTCTATAAGAAACGCCTATTGTCATTCGATGAACAAAAAAAAGTTTAATTTTTGTAAACTAGTGTTATATGAGAGATGAAAGAAAAAATCTTTTAAGATTCCGTAGATCCGTTGATGAAATTTGTGCCGATATTTCTTATTTTTTGGCTTTCTTCTAGTAATCTAATGTATGATTATTTATGAGAATAATAAGAAATGTTGATCAATTAACTTTTTAACAAGGCTGTTATTAACATTTAAGGTTCTCTGCTAGGAGACCTTATGTTGAATTTGATTGTATTTCACAAATTTAGTGTATAACTTTCTTTAATTAGACATTTTTATTTGTTAACAAAGTTGACAAATTAGTGATCTCTTAATTCTTTGTTCCAAGTTTAACAAAAGACGTGAAAGCAGAATCAGGTTTATTTTTATTAATGTAAATTCCAAATTTTCAAAAATCTCGCAATATTTATTATAATTAGAATGTTTTGATAAATAGAAGTGTTATAATTTGCAAAGCATTCTTTTTTGCTAGACTAGATGCGAATGTCTTATCTTTTTAAATTACTTTATTTATTTTGAAAATATTTTAAGTGTCATTTTTATTAAAAATGCAAGAGCTTCCAAAGACTATTTAACAGTCTGTTTATCAACGTATTTTAAATCACTCGTTATGGTCAATTTGATAATGCTTCCTTTCCTTAAAAGGAAAACTTCACTCAAAGAGATGTTTGGGTTCTCTGGAAGTGTTCTATTTTCATCAAAAACTAAGGCCTTTAGTTTTTTTCGATAATTTCGTTCCTAATAAGTACAATATACAGGATGTCTCAACCAACACGACCATCTAAAATATCCACTAATTTTAAAGTTAGAGCAAAATAGTAAAGAACAAAGTGCTTCAGCATGAAGAGAAGGTACATGCAACAATGCTAATTTTTTTCTCAAAGTCGCTGTTTCTAAGATATCGAGCTTACCGCTATTTTCTTAAATGGAAAAAGTTCTTTATTTCATTTCTGAATTCTGCTTCAAATTCTAATTAAGTTTCATATTATATGTCTTATACCCGAACTCAACAGTCACCGAGCATTTTACAATTGAAAAATACATATCAATATAATAGAAGTTTATAATTAACATATACAGATTTATTGATATGTATGTTTCAATTGTAAATTTCTCGGTAAATGTTGAGTTTGGGTATAGAACATGTCACATGAAATATACTTAAAATTTAAAGTAGAATTCAAAAATGAAAAAAAAGTACCTATTTCCATTTAAAAATATGGAAGTGACCTTGATATCTTGGAAATAGCGACTCAGAAAAAAAAATCAATGTCGTTACATGTGCCGTTCAGGCTGAATAACGTTGTCCTTGATTATGTTGCTCTAATTTTAAAAACAGCCGAGATATTTTAGTTGGTTATGTCGGCTGGGACACCCTATACAGGGTGTTTGGTAGCAAGTGCAGGATACTGAATAGGGTATTAGGGGAGGTCATTCTGAGTCGATTTAACCAAACATACCTATATACCAAGTGTTGTAGTTTTCCAGTTATTAGCATTTAAAGATTTAATTTTCCTATTAAGCCAATGGTAACATACCTGAAGTTTTTTGCATTTTTCTTTGTTTTCGAATACTTTTACTGCAGATCTTGTACCATTTCTGTAAATAATACAGTATGATAAAGTTTTTAGAGAAAATGAAAAAATATCGTAGTATGCCTTGACACAAAATGAAGGACCCAATGTAAAGTTGCTAATTTAATACATTCGCCTAAACTTATTTATATTTATGGTTAATATGCTATCATCCCGTGTACTTTATTGTTATTTTACACAGCTACTTTGGAATAATTTAATTTTTTATTTTTTTATTTTTTTTTTTTTAAGTATGAATTTATCAACTTTTCTTTGGACCCTTCATTTTGTGTCAAGGCATACTACGATATTTTTTCATTTTCTCTAAAAACTTTATCATACTGTATTATTTACAGAAATGATACAAGATCTGCAGTAAAAGTATTCGAAAACAAAGAAAAATGCAAAAAACTTCAGGTGTGTTACCATTGGCTTAATAGGAAAATTAAATCTTTAAATGCTAATAACTGGAAAACTACAACACTTGGTATATAGGTATGTTTGGTTAAATCGACTCAGAATGACCTCCCCTAATACCCTATTCAGCATCCTGCACTTGTTACCAAACACCCTGTATATTCCGTAGTTTTCCAGGAAGTAATGTATGATGTATTAGTGTCACGGAGAGGGAAATTTTTATGTGTGGGTTTACAAAATAGTCATTCTTCATGTATATTTGTTAATCAAATGATGTTTTCCTATAATAAAAAATAAATTTTATATAAATAATTATGTATGTTGTACATACAAAATCTTAAAAAAATGTGTCCTCTTCAAGACATTATTAGTGGATATAATATACTTTATAATTCTAACAAACGTCGTTTACTGCCCTTTCACAATAATGTTAATGTCAATGGTAATGTTTATTAATGTTAATGGTGTTGATTTGATAATGACAGAACGGTATGTTTGAAGTTGGATTTTTTAATCATATTTCTAATCATGGCCGGTAGACAAACATATTGTTTTGTCATTGTTAAATCAGCACCATTAACATTAACACTATTGTGAAAGGGTAGTTACAACAAAAACATAGTGTTAGGGCAGAGAACTAGGTGAAAGGGCAAAATCAGTTAATTAGTTGAAATGGAGAATGCTCAATAGTATTTTTTTACAAATCTTTACATATTACACATTCCTCAGAAGTTTATTGGATATTTCACTCCATATCGACTTCTTGAGGTTCCAGACTGAAAATATCATTTCACCTGATTACGAAACTTTTGATTAATCTCTGAGTGACTATCGATCAATCAATCATCGATTAGAGATCCGTGAGCTCTGGGAGGCTCGTTGCAACTTGTCTCTGAAACTGTTTTCAACACTTTGTCGACTCCAGAGTCAAGCCTGGAAACCTATTTGAATCGATTATTGACCGTTACTCAGTTCAAGCTACGATTAACTTTAAGACAAAAGAATAGTATCTTAAACCCAAGAAGATTAAAATAAGATTATCTTCAGTAATTAACCTGAATTTCTTTGGTTACAATCATAGTGGAATTATTCGAAGAAAAGTAAAAACATTTAAATCTGATTTGAGATCATCAAAGCATTTAACATAAAAACATAGGTATACAGGGATGGGCAAAAGTCCGGAATAATATTAATATTTTTTCAACCTAACTTAAAACTTAACTTAAAAAAGAAACACTTACACACGTGAATTGATTTTGAATTGTACGTATTTTTTGGCAATAAAATGGTGTTTTCCTTCAATCCCTTAGCTGGAATCCTACCCAACTTTTCTTTTTCAAATCGTTTGATCTTCCCATCCCAAAAAACCTCCGGATACCAAATTTCATGAAATTGACTGGAAGAGATCGAAAGATATTAAAGAATATATGATTTATTTTTTCAACATTGGCACCCTGTTTTTTTCGATAACTGTTGACATTAGGTATAGGACATGGTACATAAAACATACTTAGAATTTGAAGTAAAATCAAAAATTAAATAAAAAATACGCGCTTCCATTTGAAAAAAAAGTGAGTAGGGTTGCAGCTAAAGGATTGAAAGAAAACATCATTTTATTGTCAAAAAATACGTACAATTCAAAATCAGTTCACATATGTTTTTTTTTATAAGTTATCGGTTAAAAAGATATTACTATTACTCCGGACTTTCGTACATCCCTATAATTAGTTCAATGTTAATGAGAGGACTGCTTTCTGGCATCTAAAATAATGTTCTATCTCAATGGTAAATTAAAAATTTAAATTTCAGTAGGATGGAACATCTTACCACGCAGCAAATTCGATATTAGTCAGGTTATGTAATCAAACTAACTGTTTCGGACTGATCCTCGAATGGTCCAAACTTAAACGTAGTATGTATAATAGAAACAGTATGACCTATCTTAAGTATTTCTCTATGGGCATATACAGTGCGGACATTAAAAGTCCTCCCGCCCCCAACTTTTTAACGGATAAATTTTTTCAAAATTCCAAAATAGGCCTTGAATGAGACAAAAAATAATTCCTTTTGAACAACTTTTTCATCATAAATGTTTACCATTTTGCCGTGAAACCAAAAGGGCTATTTTTTTAATGGAACCATGGGTTAAGTGTCATCTCAAATAAAAAAAAATTAATTAGATTTTTCGATTAATTTTTGAGAAAAAATAATGCAAATAACCAAAAATTCTCAGTCCACTAATTTTCTGAAAAAATTTAGTTTTCAAATGAAGAAAAGGCTGATTTAATTAAAACATTTTATTTTTGTCAACGAAAAATGTTTCGTGCATCGGAAATGTATCTTCAACAATATCCTGAGAAAAGACATCCGCATATCTAAATAAATTAACAAAATGTCGTTCGATATTTGAGGCGTTTAGAGCCAGAGTGGACCATTCCCAATTTATTGTATTTCGAGATAATTAAATTTTTATAACATAGATAATTTGTTGTTTTTTAGTCGAACAACAAAAAACTTTTGGACCAAAACATCTGGCAGTGGAAACGTGTTTTTCCCACCACATCAAGTTCGCAGAGCAGTAAGAAGATAGTGCCATTGCCGCCTCATATGATCCGTGGTTCAGTGAAAGGGCGTGGAATTTTGTTCTCTCGAAGAACTTCACATAGAGCCAACTATAGGGGATGACGGGACAACAGGCAACGAACCTAGTGAATTCCTTAATCGTACAAACATTCTTTCCTCTGATGACTCTTAAGGACTTTAGAAGCTTCACTTGTTTAAGTTCCGGAAGAGATAGTGTTAGATAACGCACTGTGCAGGCTGAAGGACACTCATACGGTAGTTAATTATAAAGCCCAACCTCTCTAAGAGAGATATCGTATGATGTAAATTGAGTTGATATTCTTGAGCCGTATTTCCCAGGAGTAAGAAATCGTCGAGGTAAATGTTGGAGAGAAGACCTTGCTGGCGGAGGCTGGAAACAACGGGTTTCATTACCTTGGTAAAGGTCCTGGGGGCACAACTCAGACCAAAGGGCAAACAACGAAACTCAAACAAGACATCACGAAATCGGAACCGTAGAAATTTCCTGTGGACTTTGGCGACTGGAATTAAAAAGTAGGCGTTTTCTAGATCAAGAGTACCCATAATAGAACCGATGGTAACGAACTTAGTAACCGTATGGTAGTCTTTCAATTTGAAATGAGAAGTTTCAACGAATTTATTCAATCTCTTCAGATTCAAAATAAGTCTTTTGGACCCATCCTGCTTGGGGGCCAAAAAAATATTAGATAAAAATTGGCCGGGAAATAGCTTCGAACGTCAGCAAATCTGCCAAGGAGGTCTCAATAGCCGAAATATCAGCAATTCGACGCCAATGTTATGAGAAATCTTTGTGATTTCAGTTGCTTCAATATCTTTTTCCTCGTCGTTTTCATCGTCTTTTTCCTGTACGCTCTTGATAATTTCTTTATTTCTTAGAATCTGGTCTACTTCATTGTTTCTTCATTCAGCCACACAGTAACATCATCTTTATTAATTTCTTTACTATCTGGAAACCTGTGAAACACGTCAAGAAATTGTTCATCGAGAACTGAATGAACTCGTTCACCATCATCATTTACTGATAACTTCTCCTCAGTGTCAATTAAAAGCCACACTTTCTCCAACACTTTTATAGGAGATCTTTCCACATTGTTCCATACTTCCACTGTTTGGAACACATCACGCATGCTTATTCCTTTCCAAGCCTTTAGCATTCGGTTCGGTGGAATCATTTTCACATTCGTCCAACGTGGAGCTAAGAAATTTATGTCGATAGCGGCGCTTAGTTGATTCCAAAATCCCCTGATCCATAAGTTGTATTAAGGCTGTTACATCGGGTGGAAGAAAGACTGTTCGTATATCGCCTGACTGAAGGGGCAAATCGGATGGATGACTGGGAGCGTTATAAATTAAAGGAACAGCTTTTATTCGCAACTTTTTTTTGCAGGTGTTTTTTCATCTCTGGAACAAATTTTCCATAAAACCAATTCGAGAAAATACGGAGTCTATCCACGCTTTCTTTTGAACATTATAAACTACTGGTAATGTACCCATTTCGCGGTGTTGAAAACATCCAGGCTTGTTTTTATTTTCCAATCACTACAAGAGGAAGTTTATGACTTCCATCTGCGCTACGATATGCCATTAATGTAACACGCTCTTTTTGTTGGTTATAACCACGCACTTCCTTTTCGTTTTTGGCAGCAAGTGTTGTTGACGGTAACATTTTGAAAGAGACCAGTTTCATCAGCATTGTATATAGGATCAGGTGTTAGTTCTTCATCGATTATCATTTTTACCAATTTGTTTTTGAAATTTTCCGCATCCTTTTCATTCCCCGAACGACTTCCTCCAGTAACGCTCAGCTGTCGCACGGAGTGTCTTTTCTTCCAGTTAGATAACCAACCATCGCTGGCTACAAACTGTTCACTAGTCCTCTGTTCAGTATCACAGCTTTTTCTTTTATTACCGGGCCACTAATAGGCAATCCTTTATTGCATTGCTGAAAAAACCATCTGTAAACAGCTATATCGAGATGATCATTTTCACTTTTTCGCATAACCTTTCGTTTTCCATAACTGTTCTTTGGCTCATAGTGTCGAAGTTGATTCTCTTTAATTTTTATATCGTAAGTAGATCGTCCAATGTTGTACTCAGCAACGATATTACTATGAGAAAAACTTCGATTTAAGTTGTCTAATATTTCGAGCTTTTGTGTTAAATTTAAGGTAACATGTTTTCTTTTTGATGTCATAATAGAACCATAAATTAATTAACGTACATATCGCAAAACAACCGGCGCACTTATTGACATTGTAGAAAATATGTATTGAAAACCCCTACTACTATAGTATAATTGTTTTTAATTGTTAAGATTAATCCTTTATTTATTTAAGAATTTTAAAATGGATCTGATCAGCGATCTTGCGTTCAACGCAATGCGAACGAACTCCGAATTTCTGAGCCGCCGGATCACCGAGCATCGGATTAGCGAGATTCTGCTCCAGCAAGGAGCCAATCAATATTAGTATTTCAGTTTTTCAAAAAAAGCCATGATTATGTGTAACTTTTTGTTTACGTTTTTTCATAAAGAAGACATTTTCCTTAGTCCGTACTATACGTATTTATTACCCATACATAAGACCTTTTCATAGCGTTCACCATTCACACAAACCATTGGTAGAATTAAGAGGATCCTATAAATGGGAGAAACTGATACCTCAATCTACACAATGTTACATAGCATCCGGCATGCTGCCATGTTTGCAGCATTAAGGGCTGTCAAAATTGATCAAATAATAAAGACCACAGGCAGAGACAACTAAGAGACGGTTAACTAATAGCGATTTCCACTGGTTGCTCTCTTTGGCACTGAGTGTATTTCCTTCCTTTATTACTGAAGATATCAGAGGTGGATGGAGATACACTGATTGTGAGTGCCAAAGAGTGCAACCAGTGGAAATCGCTATAAGCTGAATTAATTGTCCAAAATTGACATTTCTTCTTTTTATCATTCGCACTCTTTAACTCATTACAGTCATATTTGACTATTTTTGTCTAGCACCTTATAGGATAAACCTTAGATGTCGTTATTGTGGGTCAATGCTGCATTGTCAGTTTATACATATTTTTGTATTTAGTTCTTCTGACAGGTTATATATTGCATCTTCTTTACTTACTAAACTATGTGTGCGATGGAAATATCAATCAACACGAGCACTGGCATCACTGCAAATTTATAGCATTTATTTGAAATTGTCTTATTTTTGAATTGTCAAATTGAATTTTTTTATTTATTTCGTTTGTTAATTTTTATGATTTGTGTATTTTGTTCACTTTTTTGTGATTATTATTGAAAAAAATCCTCTTCTCTTCTCTTGATTAATATACTGTATATGTATAGTCGTAATTGAGTTTTCGAACTTTTTGTGTAATGCTTGATAATTTAATAATATTTAATAGTTAGTATTAAACTTGTGTTAAGCATTACATAAAAAAATCGATTTTACTAAAAGAAATGCAACTTAATTCAAAAAACAAATTAAGAATAATTTAAAATTTGGCGGAAAAGCGCAAAAAGTGAGTTTAGTGCCCTCTACATTTAATCTAACATGATACGAGACAAAGATAACCTTATCGGATAATTTTTTTCAACGTAGTTAACTGTCTCTTAATTGTCTCTGCTACAAGCTGGACTCAAAAATCTCAGACATTTTTCAAATTTTATAATAGACCTTTAAAAATTTTCCAAGCAGTTTTACAAAAGCTGTTATTCAATCTTGTTCTTCAAATATAGAGTAGATTTTTATTTTCGAAGATACAGGGAACGGTAATATTTATTATACAGGGTGTCCCGAAAATGAATGTCAAAAATAGTACCACGACATTCTTTGGGTCAAAACATTAAGATTTGGCTAAAAATTTATTTGGAAAAAGTGTCTCGTTTCGGCGCTATCGACGGTCAAAGTTCTTGAAAAAAAATTCGATATTTGTTATATTTCGAGAATGCTTCAACGATTAGGACGTCATTTCCAAGAAAAAAGTTCCTTACAACATCTATCGAAAACCTAATAGTTTTTGTAAAAAAAATATTAAAATTTTTGATTTTTTATTTTTTGAGGCTCTTTTTCTCAAAAACGAATCGATAAATTTAAAATCTAATTACACCACTAAATGCAGTTGTGGGAACCTTCAATTTAAGGTGCCACTTGATCATGGTTCCATTTTAAAAAATGGCCCTTTTGGCCTCACGGTTAAACAATAAACATTTACGGTGAAACAAGATGGTCAAATGATAGTATGTATGTTTTTGTTACGTGGTTCAAGTTACGAACCTTTTTGTTTTTCCTAATAATAAGTCGCAAGAGTTACTAATATAAGTCGTCTTTTCATCTTAACTCCCACCGACTACACTTGGGCCATTTTGCATAATATTGCTTGAAAGGAAAGTGAAAACAATTTTGAAGACCCTGAAATTATCGAAGATGCAGGTGATGTGCAAGACATCCATCAACCTGATGATGAATGAAATGAAGCTCGTTTAGAAATGATGAATTATTTTAGAAATAACGCAATAAATTTTTATTTTTGATTTTTAAATAACAAAAAGAAGGATACTTGAAGTAAAGTTACAAAAGTAATTGGCGTTTTGTAAGCTCCAATTCAATATTAAATTTTTCAATTTTTTTAAATGCTCTTCTTTAATATTTGCAATTTGCAGCTGCATTTTTTCCAGTTTCCAATTTGGCGTTAAGTGAGTTCCTTGCGTAGTCTTTTCGGGGTAAATGAGGAATTCTGATATAATTTCAGGTTCCTCATTTATATTTGTATTATCATTTTAAATTTCTCGGCCCTTACCAACTCCTTCAATGAAAAGTTCTCCAGTGGATGTTGTTTTTGGTAGTACAGCATCCGATCCGAACTCCTTTGGTAGGCCAAAAACATTTAAGGAAATTATTTTTAATAATTTCTCTTCATTTTCATTAAACGTCTCATATTGGGGTGCCCCTCTGCCAGTCTTGAATGTTTCCTTTTTGTTTCTGGACACTCTTTTTCAATTCACGTTCCGCATTTTGCATTATTTTGATTGTGCGTTTCAAAAGTCGAAATCTAACATAAAATTCTTCAGCTGTCCACTCCTCAATATGATTCTTTCGGGTCGAATTGTGTGTTCGTTAAGAATTTTCATCATTGGCAATTTAAATTATGTCCAAATCATTGATAAACTCAAATACTTCCAAAATATTAATTTCGGTATTGAAATCTGTTTCAGATAACCTAGTTGTATGAAGCTCCGAGTTCCAGTTACAATAACTGACAAATAAATGCATTTATATGTATAATATAAATTTATTAAGATGTGAAAAGACGGACTATTTGCGTTAGCTGCCAGATAAGTCTTATTTGGAAGTTTAACGGAAGGTGAAAAGACTTATCTGGCAAAAAGTCTAGTCTTCACCTCCCGATAAACTTCCAAATAAGACTTATTTGGTAGCTAACTCAAATAGTCCGTCTGTTTTTTAACCTTTATGTGACTGGGAAATAAAACACCGTAGACTTTTACACTTGACGAGCACAGGGGAAAAAGGGGGAAGGTCGTTAAAATAGAGCAACATTGAATCGATAATATTTTCGTTATTTCTCAAGTAATCTTATTTTTTTTGTGGCATGTACTGCATTAAAGAATCTATTTTATAAATCTGACAATTATTTCCAGAATAATGTACCTTGTTGTTTGGAAAACTAAAATAAGAATGGAAACTACCAAACAAAAAAGGAAAAAGGGGGGAAGGTTTAATAATCACATCAACTTTATCTTTTATATTAAAGATAAATAATATAACACTAATTTATGAAACACCTTATTAATAATTATTAATTAACTCTATAAATTAATCGTTAATTTCTTCTTCGTAATTTTTAATATAATTTATTCAACCGAATTCTTTAATTTTGATTCCTCTTCTTTCTTGGCTTTTTTTTCTGTCGATTATTTTCATTTTTATTTGAAGGTATCGGAATAGCAGACCCGTCCTCTTTCTTTTCTTCTTCTTCTTCTTCTTCACTTTTCTGAATAACTTAAGAGTTTTCATTTTCTTTGTATAATAAGGACTTATAAAAGACAGGCGCGCTCGGACTAAGGCAAAACTTTGTCAGACATTACAAATCTTTATACTTTTCTAAAGATATAGATAGATATATATAGCTGCCTATCTTATATATATAAGATAGGCAGCTTTTTTATAAAATTTTGTCAAAATAATAATAATAGAATAATGTTTACAGTAACCTACCACAATACAGGTTTTCTGGCAGTTCAAATTCATTATTATTAGTTGGCTAAGACTTATTTTGATTAATGAAAAAAACTGACTCCCACACTCCATTCCATGAGTGAGGGTAATAAACAGATTGGGGATGCTCTGTAATGATTTTAAATTCCCTTATGGAACATGTTTTGAAAAGAAACTTTTTTGTACAAATTATTGAAATGTGCCGTCCAAGACTTGAAGAAATCTAGAGTAACTTCTACTATATCAGAAGGACTTGGCTTTGTCTAGAAGATCTGAACACCTCGGCCCATTCCACGTGAAGCTCCACCCTAATCCGTTGGTAATTAAACCAAAGTCTTTGTCACATTTCATATAAAAGTGACCTCTTATTGGAAAAGTAATTTTAACTGATTCAAATCTCTTCTGTATGTGAACTAAAGCGTGGAGATAACGAAAGATGGTATGATTTTTGTTCTGCCCACCACAAGAGTCACAGAATATTTCAAATTTCCGAACATCAGAACTTAAAAAATTGTACACAAAATGATGTAATAGTGAACAAACATCGTCACTACCTTTCCGTCCAATTGTTTCTGAATATACTATGTATACCTATAAAAAATGCTTTGGCTGTTGATAGATTATGGATGTTGAAGGAGTATACTGACAATGTCGTTTATAATATACATCATTTGTTGTTATATTGGGCACCGGAAGATTCTTACCAAAATCCATGCAAATTGCTGCAAACGTAGGATCTATTTTACCCAAACGCTTGGCTGTATTTTTTCTCCTGTAAAATTCGGCAGCTTTAGCTTTATGATCTTGATTTTCTATTTCCAATTTCCTTAATTCTGCGACTATTCTTTTACGCTCTCTCTCTCTTGATTTAATAGTATATTGTTCATCTGAGCGTGTAAACTTTTGGTGCGAGATAAGAATTCATCGCGGCTACTGCATGTATCCGATCTTGGATATCCGAAAGATATGTTGAAATCGTTGGCGAAAATTGATCTGTAAGTTTCATAAGATACAAAAGTAGACGGTTGATGCTCGTTTTCCAAATACATTTTATACATTTTATACATTTTTTATGTTTAATTCTTCTGGAAGGTATGTTTTGGTTTACTTATTTAAGCTGTAATGACTCTGGCGTCCCTTAAAAGATTTAATGTGATTGCGAATAGATTCCTTTATTTCGTTCCTTAATTTCTGCGGTCTATTAGAGTGTTTCCCCGTTTATCACATGGAGCGGTTTCAGTCATTTTTAAAGAATTTTGAAGGGTCTCTACCTTTTTCTTTGAAATACCATGCAGAGATATAAATGCTCGAAAACACACAGGTACTTCCTGAATTTCATTATTTTCAGTAAATCTAACCTTGTGTAAATATGAATACTTGTGATACTCTGGTCTTGGTATTATAAAACATAAACGGATTAGTCCGCACAAATATATGTATGTTCTGTTTATTAATTGAACTTAACAAATTAAATTGTTTGATTATTTGGTTTCTTGCTTCAGGAGGTACGTTTTCAAAACAACGTAATCTTTTACAGTGACAATTTTCTCCACTTTCACGAGTTTGTAATTTTAGCTTTTTAGTGACATCGGAAAGTCTCCCATACTTTTTCCTTTTCTTTACTCTCCCTTCTAATAACGTTTGTTCTGCTACCTCAATATCCAATTCCATATCACATCCACTAAACATTATTAAACGTAAATGATATTCAAGTGACATTCCACCTTTTTTGCGTGTGACGCTTGGACATTCCCCCTTTTTAATCTGCACTATGAAATTTTCCACCGTTATGTTCTTTTTACCGTATTCGTTTTTTCTACCATATAAAAATATACACATTTTTCTACAAAATGGGTTAATTAATTTAATTTTGAAAAAAACTTATCTTCCCCCTTTTTCCCCTGAACTCTTCATTTGAATTACCCGGGTACTATTTCAGTCACATAAGAGTTAAAAAGACAATCTGAAATTAACTGCCACATATGTCTTACTTATAGCCCGATTTTTTCACCTCCCGATAAACTTCCCAATAAGATTTATCTGGCAGTTAACGCAAATAATCCGTCTTTTCACATCTCAATAAATTTATCAGGCAGATATTTGCCTGTCTGTCAATATATTATTATTTGTCAGTTATCGTAACTTGAAAAAAAAATGGACGGAATATGAATTTTTTACTAGATTCCGGCTGTTCAAAGCTACGGTCAGAGTAATCTTACAACTTATTCATAATGAAATTCAAAATCCTACACAAAGGTAGGCATTTAATTTTCAAGTTCCGAATTTTTGAAAATTCAAATAATTGATTTTTCTCATTGTAGGAATTTGACTCGACCGATCTCGCCTGAAATGCAATTATTGCTGGCGCTAAGGTTTTTGACAACTGGCAGTTTTTATGTGGCTATGGGAGATTTTTGTGGCGTCCATAAATCAACGGCGGCAAAAGTTGTTAATCGTGTCATAACCGCCATTGTACGTTTACGAGAACAATATGTCAGTCTTCCTAGAACTGAAGAGCACATCCAAAGAACCATGACACAATTTTATCAAATTGCACATTTTCCTAGGGTTGTGGGGGCCATAGATTGCACGCTCGTAAAGCTTCAGTCTCCCGGAGGCCAAAATGCAGAAAAGTTTCGTAATAGGAAGGGATACTCTTTAAATATACAAGTGGTAGGAGATGCAACCTATAGTATTACGGATATAGTTACGAGATGGCTCGGATCTTCACACGATTCTCATATATTTGATAATTCCTATGTTAAACTAAGATTCGAAAGAGGAGAATTTGGAAATGGAATTCTTCTAGGAGATGGAGGATATGCATGTCCAAAATATCTTTTTACGCCGCATCCCAACCCTGTTAGGCCTGAACAAAATCTGTATAATGAAGCCTATATAAGGTCCAGAAATACCATCGAAAGAATATTCGGTGTAATAAAAAGACGTTTTCCAATTCTGAGCTTAGGAATACGCTGTGGAACAGCAATAGCACAAAAAATAGTTGTTGCCTGTGCCATTTTGCATAATATTGCTTGAGAAGAAAATGAAAATAATTTTGAAGATCCTGAAGTCACGTTTTATTCCTTCGAATAACATTCTGAATATTTTTAGCATTGAATTCATTGCTAACAGCGTCCCATGCTTGGTCTTTTTGCGTCCAGGTTTGTGAGTAAGTTGTTTCGTTTTCAATAATTTCGATTTTATTTAGTACCAATTTCAGAAATATTTCCAATTCCTGTCTAGTAAAATTAGGCGCCCTACTTTTCTTCGACGGTTCTGCGTCCTCATTTACGCAACTTTTTTTTTTGCAGTCGTTTTTCCCATTTTTAACAATATTAACTGCCGATTTATAAACTTGTCGTTGGCGTCGGCGTTGACGTTACGTTAAAAGTTGGCGTTCGCAATATAAAAATACATTTATAAAAATTAGTCAATTATTTATTAAATGAAATTACGACTGTTTACCTTTAGGATACGGAAATTAAAACATGCGATTTCCACATATTCAAGTTTTAACGCCAACGACAACGCGAACGTCAATGTCAACGACAAGTTTATAAATCGGCAGTTAACGTTGCATTAAGTTGACGACGGTTTTAAATAATAGCTATCAGTCAGTGGGCAACTAATTGCAGGATTCGTTTTTTTTTGGAAAAGGCGTTGTGAAATTATTTGCCACATACATCTTACCTATAACTTTATCTGTCAGGTATTTAACAGGAACTTTTGCCCTGTCGAAATAATTTGAAATTTTTGACACCGTTGTCAACTTAACGTAACTTTACATCGCACACCCGCAACAAAAGTGACACAACTCTAAAATTTTCCTGTTTTGTTTTTTTACGTAGATATAATCAAAATCCATCTAGTATATGTCAAAAAAAGTTACGCAACTCCTGTTTCAATATTTTTCCATTAACAGGGAGAAGTGTCGTTTTTCCGTTTTGTGACATTTTTCTAAAATAGTGACACTTTTGACTTGTGTCGGTTTGCTTTTTTTTGAAATGTCTCTCTCTGAAAATTTTTGAAAGGAATGCGCGATTGTGAAGCCAACTTTACGTAGGTCGAAATCTCCACCGGAGTTGCAACAAGCATTTCTTAAAAAGCTACCATTAAGTGAGCGAAAAAAAACCGATCTGTTAAGTTTAGTTCAAAGTAATGCAATACTGGCTTATTATTTTGAGTTTTACAAATCTGTTTGCGACCAACGCCATAGTAAATAAACATACGTATGGCGACTTGAGTTCTATTTTTCAAAGTTTCAATAAAAGTTTTCTAAAAATTTTATTTTTTAACTAATTACTTGTACTAATTTGTCATTTTAAATGACACAACTCAAAAAAGCGTTCTGTAATCCATTATTCCAAAGTGACACAATCTCAAATAAGGTATGAAAAAGCAACCCTATTGCGTCCTACATTTAATAGCAGGTTAGCATAAATGTTATCCATTAGTTTTATGCATATTTACTTTCCAAACTCAAAATTCAACTTACTCATAATGGTTAATTTATACTATGTAATTTTCAATCTACTATCCTAAAAAAAATTATAATTTTGACTTGTGTCACTTTTGTTGCGGGTGTGCGACATATTGTTGAAAACGGGAAAAACGACTGCAAAAAGAAAAAGTTGCCTAAACGAGGACGCAGAACCGTCGAAGAAAAGTAGGGCGCCTAATTTTACTAGACAGGAATTAGACACATTACTGAAATTGGTACTAAATAAAATCGAAATTATTGAAAACAAAACAACTATTTCACAAACCTGGACGCAAAAAGACCAAGCATGGGACGCTATTAGTAATGAATTCAATGCTAAAAATATTTAGAATGTTATTCGAAGTGCGGATGCACTTCGATCGAAATACGAAGGATAAAACGTGAGTTGAAAAAAAAGTGTCTAGAAACAAAAAGGAAACATTCAAGACTGGCGGAGGGACACGTCAATTTGAGAAGTTTAATGAAAATGAATGAAGAGAAATTATTAATAATCATTTCCTTAAATGTTATTGGCCTACCAGAGGAATTCAGATCTGATGCCGTATTACCAAAAACAACATCCACTGGAGAACTTTTCATTGAAGGAGTTGGTAAGGGCCGAGAAATTCAAAATGATATTACAAATATAAATGAATAACCTGAAATTATACCAGAATTCCTCATTGAAAGAGTTGATGAGGACAGTGGAATTGTAAATGTAGAATCTGAAATTATATCGGAATTCCTCATTTACCCTGAAAATACTGCCATTAGTAACCAACCAAAAATCAATGATGACATAGCACAGCCGGAGAAACTGGATACAAACCTTCAGAGCAATGCATCACAAATCGAAACTAAAAAATGCGAGTGGAATTTATGGACGCCTAATTCACTGAAGTCCAAAAAACATCCAGCTTTATCCACAAAAAAGCGAAAGACTACGCAAGGAACTCAATTAACGTCAAATTGGAAACCCTTATGAACATAAAAATTGAAGTGACGACAACTCAAAAAGAAATGCTCATAAAAGAAACAGAAAGACAGAACAGAATAGACACAGCATAACATCTCAAGGTAATGGAAAAAATGCAGGCTGCAAATTGCTAATATTAAAAAAGAGCATTTGAAAAAAACGGAAAATTTAATATTGAATTGGAGCTGACAAAACGCCAATTACTTTTCTAACTTTACTTCAAATATTCTGGGTTTTTGTTATTTAAAGATTCAAAATAAAGGTTCATTGCTTTGTTAGTAAATTTCTAAAATAAACGATCTTTCTAAACGAGCTTCATTTACCTCATTATTGTCGTCATCATCAAGTTGATGTCTTGCATATCCACTGTATCTTCGATAATTTCAGGGTCTTCAAAATTGTTTTCATTTTCCTCTCGAGCAATATTATGCAAAATGGCATAAGCCACAAAAAATTTTTTGCAAGTGTTGTTCCACAGCGTATTCCTACTCTCAAAATTAGAAAACGTCTGTTTATTATACCGAATATTCTTTCGATGGTATTTCTAGACCTTATATGGGCTTCATTATATCGATTTTATGGCCTGACAAGGTCGGGATGCGGCGTAAAAAGATATCTTGTATATACTTGCATATAATCCATCTCTCAGAAGAACTCAATTTCCAAATTCTCCTCCTTCAAATCTCAATTTCACATATGAATTATGGAGTATATGGGAATCGTGTGCAGATCAGGGTCATCTCCTATCTATATCAGTGATACGAAGGGTTGCATCTCCTACCACTTGTATATTTAAAGAGAACCATCCTCTCCTATTACGAAACCTTTCTGCATTTTGCCCTCCGGGAGACTGAAGCTTCACGTGTGTGCAGTCAATAGTCTCCAAATATTGTGCAATTCGATAAAATTGTGTCATGATCCTTTGCATATGTTCTTCAGTTCTAGGGAGATTGATGTATTCTTCATGTAAACGTACAATGGCGGTTATAACACTGTTAATTACTTTTGCCGCCGTTGATTTGTGGAGGTCACAAAAATCGCCCATAGCCACATAAAAGCTGCCGATTGTCAAAAATCTTAAAGTCAGCAATAATTGAATTTCAGGAGAGATCGCTCGAGTCAAATTCCTACAATGAGGAAAAAGAAAAATTATTTGAATTTGCAAAAATTCAGAACTTGAAAATTAGATGCTTGGCTTAGTGTAGGATTTTGAATTTTATTATGAATAAGTTCAACGATTACTCTGATCGTAGCTTTGGACAGTCGGAATCTAATAAAAAATTCTTTTTCTGTCCATTCGTCAAAATGGTTTTTTCGAAATATGTTTCAGTTAACCTAGTTGTATGGAGCTTCGAGTGCCAGTTACAATAACTGACAAATAAATGCATTTATATGTATAATATAATTTTATTAAGATGTGAAAAGACGGACTATTTGCGTTAACTGCCAAATAAGTCTTATTTGGAAGTTTATTGGGAGGTGAAAAGACTTATCTGGCAGATAATGCAAATAGCCCGTCTATTGTTTAATAAGAAGACAATTTGAAATTAACTGCCACATACATCTTATCTATACTTTATATAGCTGATATCTAACGGGAACTTTATTTGCTAGATGAAAAGACCGGGCCTACGACAATTAAATATTATTTTTCATATCTGTGTATTTGTCACATTGTAATTTTTTAAAGTGAACTTTAGTAAAGGTCTCCCTTAAGAATCGTTATGAAATTGGCTGTTAATCATTTAGTTTCATATTAACATAATTCTGTCGGTTCAGCGACTACAATTAAAACATTGTCGAAAGAGAATGTGGCATAGATTACGATCAATCATGTTTTATATTCACTTGAAAGATCTCTTCCACTCTCAAAATCTATCAAATTAATTTCCAATAACTGCGAGTGTTGTTTAAACTAGGATCATTTCAAAATTTAAGCGGGTCAATTTTTTGTACTTAAATTTCATTTGATTCAATGAACAGTCTACTAAGATTTTTACTATAAGTTACAAGTGTGGAACGTAAACAGATCTTTTCGAGTACAATTTTGACGCTACATTACTCCAATAACCTGTAATTTAAAATTCTTCTATGCAAGATTTCATCCTCCTCCTTGGGATCATTAGTTTATTGTTAAGCGTCCCTATTTGGAAAGACAGGAAGCAGATTTACAATCACTTTTCGGATTACTTATACCATAAACATTGAAGGACTTTGAATGGGCCATTGTGTCACGTAATTATAGGTTCAGTTACAATAGAGTACCCGATTGCGCTTTAGCTCTGCTTCTAGAGTTTGTATTAGTTGCAATCTAACGTAATTATATTGTAAGTATGTATTTGTTGTTTGGGGG
>JABRWK010000193.1:92675-128260 GCA_013372445.1 Hypothenemus hampei | reverse complement strand
AAAAATACACTCGTCACAAAAAGTATCGCATAAATAGTTTTTGACTAAAAATTATTATTTTCATCGTCTAATACTGTTCCGAAATTATAAATAATGAAATGTGATAAGGGTTCATAACAATTGATTGCATTACAAAGTAAAATTAAAGAAAAACCGGTCGAAACAATTAAAATAACACGTAAGTAACAAAAATACAAAAACACAGAATAAAAAAGAAACACTTCTAACGGCAAGCAAATCATTTTAATATCTTGTAGTCCCACCCCTGGCTCTAATGACATCGCTCATTCTCTGTGGAAGGCTTCTTATCAGATTTCTAACATAGTCCAAATCTAAATTTTCCCATTCTTCAGTTAAAGAGTTTCCTAGCGCCTCAAGGTTGTCTGGAGCGATATTACGGGCTCTTATGCATCTCTGTAGGTGGTCCCAAACATGTTCGATTGGGTTTAAATCGGGACTATTTGCCGGCCAACCTAAAACTTGAATTCCAACCTCTTGTAGGTAGTTTACTGTTATTCTCGCAACGTGCGGGCGAGCGTTGTCGTGCATAAGAACAAAATTTTCGCCGATAATAGGGACAAACGGTACTACATTTTCTTCAAGAACCTCCCTTATATACCGATCAGCTGTCAGAGATCCACGACGAAACACTGTTAACTCTGTGTGCCCTTCAAAACAAATACCACCCCATATCATAATCGAGCCACCTCCAAAATTTCTGGTTTCCCTTATGTTGCACTGAGCAAATCGCTCACCTTCACGTCTGTAAACTGGAATGCGTCTATCCGATCCAAAAAGTGAAAATCTAGACTCATCCGTGAAAAGGATGTTTGCCCAGTCGTCAACATTCCAATGAAGGTGTTCTCTTGCAAACCTTAATCGTGCCACACGGTGTTCCCTGGTTAATAATGGTGCAGTAACAGGCATTCTGGCTCTGATTCCCACTTCTCTTAACCTATTCCTAACGGAATTGATGGATATTTGCACATTACGGATCCTGAACAATTCATGTTGGAGGTGCCGGGCTGTAACATGCCGCCGACGCAATGTCTGCAGACGTAAATACCGATCATCTGCAGGCATAGTGCATCTTGGACGTCCTGGAACTGGCCTTCTAATGTACCCTCCTGTGTCTCTAAATCGTCTTACAACTCTTGAAACACTGGATTGGTTGATTCCCATAAATTCTGCCACATATTGCTGTGTTCGTCCATCTCCAATTAGGGCCACAATTTGGGCTGCTTGTGTAGGTGTTAAATTGCTCATTACTGCTCAGAATGCTTTTGTACACTTCGTGAATAACACAGAGAATAAATGTACTGCATACAACGACTTTTAAACGGACAATAATAAAATGCAAATTATCTTATTATTTTTTTTTCTTTATTTTGGTTTTGTTTTTACAAAAAACTAAAAAAATTTGTGATTTTCTTTATCTAAAGAATAGCATATACGGATATCCAAATGTTTTATTAAGAATTCAACTTTAATTTCAATTTTTTTTCCTAGTTTCAACATTATGCGATACTTTTTGTGATGAGTGTATTTATATACTATATATTATATATACAGGATAGCAAAACGGCTATAGGACGATTTTTATCTAAAAGAAAACTATAATGATAGGTTGAAGCAGTGCTAAGACAAAAGAGATACCTATTTAAACTATTCTAATTTATTCTTTTTGTGAATAAACTGACACTTGTCAATTTTGAAAAATGTTTGGCTAATGAATGAATGTTATCAAGAAAATTTGTAATAACAATTTAAAAAAAAATACTGTCCTCCTTTTACATCCGATTCTAATTAAATTGGTGTTTAAGTTTTTGTAATTGAATAAAGTATCGTTTAAAAATTGAAAACTTGGTGTACTGGAATTACTTGTCATGTAAAAAACTGATTTAAATGAGGGGAGTGGGTGAAAATCTTCAATAAATGCATACAACTCTCACTTTAATTGTCGATAACTCAGCCAATTTTTATCCGATTTGAATGATAAAAATACATTTGGATACGCAATTTCATTTTCTTTCCAGTGGTATGTAATTATTATGGATTAATATTACCGTTTGATCCTTAAAAAATTGAGAATAAAGACATATACCGAAAAACACAAATTTGGTCCTCAGCAAAAATTCCCCCGTTAGAAAAATTTTTTATATTGCTTTTTCTGATCACTAAATGTATATGAATACATTCATATATCAATGGTCGAGTGGCAATTTCGTTGTAAAACAGTGTAATCAAACTAAAATTTAAAACACAATATAAAATAAAATGTTTTAATAGAGAATATTTCACTGAATTGACAGGCATTTTTTTAATAAAAATTGATTTTTTAATAACTAATTTCAGATAGTGTAAACTTTTGCAAACATTTGTTTATGTTATTTATGGCAACAATAGCCATAAATATCTAATAAAGCGATACGAATTATTAAAGAAAGAAAAGCAATGTGGCAGCGAGAAGGTATTGGATGGTGATCAATATAAAACACAAGGATATCGTGGACAAATTGATCTGAAAATAAAAAATTATATAAAATATCAGATACGATATATAGGGTATCCCAGATCTGAATAGAACGTGAAAAAATAAGGGAATAAGGTCACATAATTTTTTTTTGATAGGCTCTTCTGAGAAATGGGTCCTTGAGGAATGTCACTAAAAACACTAATCGACAAAATTTAACTTTTTGTTTGTTAAATGAATTAGACAACCTGTTTCATGTATTTTAGTACCCTGATTCCGAATATAACTATAAAAGTTACCGATCAGGCTCATTTTTTCTGTAATTTTACATACAGTGTGACCCATTTAAAACATCTGTAAAATCTTTATTTACAATCCGATTTTGATACTTTTTTTTTAAATTGTAGAGCATCAAAAACTCTTTTTAAGGATATAACTTTGTCGCCGTCGCTTAAAAACCAAGACCTACATACTTTACCGCTTTAAAAAAAAGGCCAAAAAAAAATCAGTTGGTCTTGGTTTTTAAGCGACGGCGACAAAATTATATCCTTAAATAAAATTTTTATGCCCTATAATTTAAAAAAAGTATCAAAATTGGACTATAAATAAAAATTTTACAGAGGTGGAATGGTTTCAAATGAGTCACACTGTAAGTAAAATTACAGAAAAATTGAGTGGGTAATTTTTATAGTCATATTCGGATTCAGGATAACAAAATACATAAGAAACAGTCACAGTTATCCATTTAACAAAATGACTATCGACCAGTGAAATCAGTTTTCTTTAAATAACTTTCAAAGAACTTTATTTAATTAAATATTTTATTACTATAAAAGCTGCCAGTTATGACGCTATAAAAACGATACTTTTTAAACACATTTGACTTGCTTAGTTCACCAGGGACTAGATTTAATACAAGAATGATCATTTTTGCTGCGAATGATATAGGTATTACAATAATATTTTTAGATAGATACCTACCTCGCAACTATAAGAGAATATGTAAAAAACAAAAAGAACCAGCCAGAAATTATTTTATTCTATTCTGAAGTCTTCAATAAAAAGTCCAACAATATATTTAACTCACAACAAAAAATTACTATGTTTACAAAATAAAAGTACTTGTAAAAGGAGAAATAATTTTTAAATGAAAATGTATATGTTTCACATATGCAAGGTGTCCCAACTTTTAGTCGAAAAACTTTAACCACGATTAGAAGATTGAAAAATAATCGTTTTTTGCTCTATATCTCGAAAATGCTTCGAAACAAAAATATAGGGTCTTAAAATTTTGTTAAGAAAATAGAAATTTATTATTTTTTCCTAAACCGGCAAAAAAAGAAATATAAAAAATTCAAAATATCATTTATTTAATTATATGTTGGGGATCTTGCTTAGCGACAACTTGGTAGCACTGCTGGAACTTGGGTGAAAAAACGTGGGTGTCAAGTTCAAAAACGGAAGAGAAAAATACGCGAAGGAAGGTGGCGTAGGATTTTTGAAAGAGGCGGAACTTTTGAACTTGACATAGGTGAGATCGTCACGTTACCGAGCTCTCTGATTCGTCTCTTCTTTGTTTTAATTTTGTCTAATTCATCCAATAACTTGTTTGTTTGTTTTCGATTATGCATTGTGTTAATTAACAATTAGTTTGTTTGCTCTGTGTTGTGTGTTGTTGATTTGTCCTTCAATAAATTCAAAAGAAAACAGTTTGCCTTCTGTGATAAAAATGGCGGATGGAAATATTAGTGGTAACGCCACTCCGACATATAAATTAAAGAATGGCATCAATTTGAACAAGTTTTCTAATTTTATAATTAAATAAATGATATTTTGAATTCTTTATATTTTTTGTCTAAGATTGCAGTAGGGTAAATGTGCCAATTCTCAGCCATTTAAAAAAAATGTGGCAGTTGTCGGTCACCTGTACAATAATATATCTATATATACATATTTTATAGATATATAATCATCGAGTTGTGTCAAAGTGGCCGACAATCGGGCAAGGCCGAACTAAGGCATATTTACCCCATGTAAGATATCGTGCATACAAACGTTTTTTTATTTTGTAACTAAAATATGATAAGTCGAAGGAAAAAAATTCAAGTGAGCTTTTCTCTTTGGAATTGACCGAGGATTTCAAAAATAATTTTTACTTTGACAAAAACTAGCGCCGTACGTATTTTTTCTTTAAAAATATTGACAGTAGTACCTGTACGCATGCCACTGTTGAGACTAAAAATTAAATTTTTACCACAAAACATTAGTTCTTTCAGGTGAACATCTATAAAATTTCAATAAAATACATCAAGCGGTTTAGAAGAAAATAATCATTTTCTATTTTTTTAACAAAATTTTAAGACCCTATATTTCTGTTACGAAGCATTTTTGGGTATAACCTATACAGCAAATTACTATTATTTTTCGATGTAGAAATCGTGGTTAAAATTGTCGCCTGAAAGTTGGGACCCTCTGTATACATATAAAAGAAAAGAATTAAGCTAAATAGAAAAAGAGACAGATAAAAATTATAATGATGATATGAGATACGTTATAGTGCAAGATACGTAAGCAGAACTATCATAATCTGTAGGAAAAGTATATTTTATTTTATAATGTTTCCAAACTCAGGGGCCTCAACTTGCCGTTATTTGATATAAAGGGCAATCAAGAGATTGCTATTTATCTATGAGGATAAGACCAAACAAAGACCCAATAAAATCGGTAGTTGAATCTTTAATTTGTTTGAAAGTATGTGTGAAAAAGATGATACTAGCGATGGATTGAATATAATACTCTAATTGTGCCGGATGAAATAAGAACAAGTTTAGTTATTTGCTTTCTGTGTCCTTGTTGTCATGTTTGTTTATTCTTATTGAATATAAAGTCCACAAGGTATAAGATTTCAATAACTGGACAGTCATGAAAGGGAATAATGTTCGTGCCACTTCAGACAGGGAAATCAAGATATTCAATAAGTCAAATTCAATTTATGCTCCAGGCCAGTATACATACATATTTAATATGAACAGCTAAGAAAATTGGTAAATCATATCATTATATATGAATTATGTTATTAAGATTCCAAAAACATGAAAGGTTTGTTTATTATATTTCGTAAAAGTTTTCGATTTTCTGAAGTTAAAGTACCTACTACAATTAAATTTATATTTTGGGATAATATGATAATTTGGGACTTTTATCATATAAAACATAATTGGAATAAAATTCGAATGACTAGAGGTCTGTCGAAGAAACCAAAACACAATGAAAATTGATTTCAAATCGGTGAATAAAGAGACAGTTGGCATTTGGGATTCAAAGAAGAATGGATTGATGTTTAATTAAAAAAGTATGTCTGTGTATTACCGCAATTTTTACAAAATTCTGTAAATTTATATTTATAACTAGTAAAAGATTTATTTTTTGTTACTAAATATGATTAGTTTGATTTTCTATTATATTTCATTTCCACATTATTAAGAACAGAAAATATTCTGCGACACTTAATATAAACATTTATCATCTATCTTGTAGAATGATTGTTTCACTTAACAATTTAATACATTTGTTAATTCACACTTTCATTAGGTTTCTGTTATTTTATAAAAGAACCTCATAAAATTGTGAACTGTGAAAACCTCAA
Organism: Hypothenemus hampei; assembly: GCA_013372445.1. NCBI lineage: Eukaryota > Metazoa > Arthropoda > Insecta > Coleoptera > Curculionidae > Hypothenemus > Hypothenemus hampei. Next base: position 122,141 of record JABRWK010000193.1, on the reverse strand, counting down.
ACTAACTACTTTGCTTTAAAAAATATACATTTATAGTATTAATCCCTCCTACTAATAAATATACTACTAAACTACTACTACTACTACTACTAAATGTATAATATTAATTAAAAAATATTTGATTGGCTGGCTGGAAGAACCCGGTATCTCACTTTTACTAGTTTTTCAGGAGGCGTGATTTTGCACTTACAAATATAATAAAACAGATAGTGTAATGAACCACCTACATACCTCGTTCTTCCGTTTAATATTAAATATTGTAATATAATATATAGACCAATATTTAATATTAAACGTAGGTACCCAGCTAGCTATTCCATGAGAAAACAAAATATTGGAAAAATTGAGATACGCGTTCTTAATAACAATAAAAAAATTACCTTATCTTTAACTGTATCTCCACAACTGGATTCGAAAATTAGCGATTTTAATTTAGAACTCTCTTCTTGTCAATGCACAGCGTGTTTTAAATGTTTATTTTTATTTCATTTATTTATTTTTTTTATTTTATTAAATGAGTTTTCTTTTAAATTTTTTCTTCTTTAATATTGTATCTGTTATTTTTCATTTACTCGTATGCAATTGATATTTTCGTAACTTGGATATGAAAAGAAAAGGTCTATATGTATAGACAACTAATTTTCAGATAAACCTTTAGTCTTTAATTCCACTAACAATAAGAGTAAATTCATGGTGTATTGAGTAATCGTTAATCCAGAACAATTAAGCTCAATGCGGCTACATTCGAATTTTTTCCAAGGAACCCTATTACCCTACACATAATCATGTCTAATCGAAATCGGTATTATTATTATAATTAGGAGATACCTCAAGAGCTATGAAAAGAGGAAAACCCAATTGCCTGAATCTATAGTACACACTTATACAAACAAAAGATCTGTATTTATTGAGTCATCCAAGGCAACATTGGCTCATTCTACTTTATTTTCTTGCTGTTAACACCACCACTTGGCTCTCACTCAAATTCACAAACTTTTAGTGCATACTTCTTGATTCGAACTTTAGCTGTTGTACTTATTAATGAAATTCTTTGTTTATAATAGATTGCATCATTTACTAACTCCCTATAAATAGGCTGTTCTTAAATAAACTCCGTAACAAGAAAATCATGTTCATATAATTGTGTTGTGGGTTTTGTTTCTCTCGCATTCACGTAAAAGTGAAAATTTTTATGACATTTGGGACAGCAGTCTCAGTAGTGTTAAAACGTGGCGAAAAAATTTTTTTTTTAAATTCTTTATAAAAATTTTAACGAATCTAAGAAGTACCATTTTATTAATTAAAGAAAAGTCATACAAAAATATGAAATACAAGACTGTTACACAAACTATTTGCTAAGAATAAAGTTTTAATACATATAATACATAAAGATAATTAATAATTAAGCATAACGAATTAAAATTAACATGTTACACCTGTTTACGAAAAATCTCACTATAAAATTATATTTTTATGATAATTTACGACCCTCTCGATTCCTCCTCATGAACTCATAGAATCCCACATTAAAATCGAAAGATTCATAGGACACAAAGAGAGTGCTCCAACCTGCTCAAATCAAAACTATAAAACACACAATATCGTTACGAAGCACTGCCCATTTTCCACCTCGATAACCACCCCAACCATTTTCACATTAAGATAAACGACGTTAAACCTAATAACCATTAAGGACGATTTAAGCCTTATAGTTTAACGATAACCTGAGCTTTAAAGACTGTGTAAATAAGTTGGCAAATCGCTGGCGAAATATGAACCGCCTCTACCAAGCTTCAGCGAACACGATTGGTTGAAATCGTTACGGCAAACGCCCAGTTTTATATTTCGAGTACCCAGAATGCAGCGGAGTGCCATGTACACTTGGAGGGCACTCTAGGAGTACGCTTAGCCGAGTTAAGCGCTCTTCGCAGCTAAAGAGTCTTACATCAAGAGTGCTCTATAAAGAGTGCTATAGCCCGATCGCTGATTTATTTATATAGTTAGTCAGTTTGTTTATTGAATTCGGATATCGGTTCGAGTGGTTCTGAGTAGCGCGTTTCGGGTTCTTGATTTTGAGTGGGTGGCTTTATTTTCTGACTCAAGGTTTCCGCGTCTCGTTGCGTATACATTTTGTGCCTTTTTTTCAACGATTTTTTTCGAATGGATTAAGAGGTCGGTCAGTTTATTTAGTTTTTGGCACGAGAGGATCGTATTTTGCGGTCCTGGAGTNTAGGATTTTTGAAAGAGGCGGAACTTTTGAACTTGACATAGGTGAGATCGTCACGTTACCGAGCTCTCTGATTCGTCTCTTCTTTGTTTTAATTTTGTCTAATTCATCCAATAACTTGTTTGTTTGTTTTCGATTATGCATTGTGTTAATTAACAATTAGTTTGTTTGCTCTGTGTTGTGTGTTGTTGATTTGTCCTTCAATAAATTCAAAAGAAAACAGTTTGCCTTCTGTGATAAAAATGGCGGATGGAAATATTAGTGGTAACGCCACTCCGACATATAAATTAAAGAATGGCATCAATTTGAACAAGTTTTCTAATTTTATAATTAAATAAATGATATTTTGAATTCTTTATATTTTTTGTCTAAGATTGCAGTAGGGTAAATGTGCCAATTCTCAGCCATTTAAAAAAATGTGGCAGTTGTCGGTCACCTGTACAATAATATATCTATATATACATATTTTATAGATATATAATCATCGAGTTGTGTCAAAGTGGCCGACAATCGGGCAAGGCCGAACTAAGGCATATTTACCCCATGTAAGATATCGTGCATACAAACGTTTTTTTATTTTGTAACTAAAATATGATAAGTCGAAGGAAAAAAATTCAAGTGAGCTTTTCTCTTTGGAATTGACCGAGGATTTCAAAAATAATTTTTACTTTGACAAAAACTAGCGCCGTACGTATTTTTTCTTTAAAAATATTGACAGTAGTACCTGTACGCATGCCACTGTTGAGACTAAAAATTAAATTTTTACCACAAAACATTAGTTCTTTCAGGTGAACATCTATAAAATTTCAATAAAATACATCAAGCGGTTTAGAAGAAAATAATCATTTTCTATTTTTTTAACAAAATTTTAAGACCCTATATTTCTGTTACGAAGCATTTTTGGGTATAACCTATACAGCAAATTACTATTATTTTTCGATGTAGAAATCGTGGTTAAAAATTGTCGCCTGAAAGTTGGGACCCTCTGTATACATATAAAAGAAAAAGAATTAAGCTAAATAGAAAAAGAGACAGATAAAAATTATAATGATGATATGAGATACGTTATAGTGCAAGATACGTAAGCAGAACTATCATAATCTGTAGGAAAAGTATATTTTATTTTATAATGTTTCCAAACTCAGGGGCCTCAACTTGCCGTTATTTGATATAAAGGGCAATCAAGAGATTGCTATTTATCTATGAGGATAAGACCAAACAAAGACCCAATAAAATCGGTAGTTGAATCTTTAATTTGTTTGAAAGTATGTGTGAAAAAGATGATACTAGCGATGGATTGAATATAATACTCTAATTGTGCCGGATGAAATAAGAACAAGTTTAGTTATTTGCTTTCTGTGTCCTTGTTGTCATGTTTGTTTATTCTTATTGAATATAAAGTCCACAAGGTATAAGATTTCAATAACTGGACAGTCATGAAAGGGAATAATGTTCGTGCCACTTCAGACAGGGAAATCAAGATATTCAATAAGTCAAATTCAATTTATGCTCCAGGCCAGTATACATACATATTTAATATGAACAGCTAAGAAAATTGGTAAATCATATCATTATATATGAATTATGTTATTAAGATTCCAAAAACATGAAAGGTTTGTTTATTATATTTCGTAAAAGTTTTCGATTTTCTGAAGTTAAAGTACCTACTACAATTAAATTTATATTTTGGGATAATATGATAATTTGGGACTTTTATCATATAAAACATAATTGGAATAAAATTCGAATGACTAGAGGTCTGTCGAAGAAACCAAAACACAATGAAAATTGATTTCAAATCGGTGAATAAAGAGACAGTTGGCATTTGGGATTCAAAGAAGAATGGATTGATGTTTAATTAAAAAAAGTATGTCTGTGTATTACCGCAATTTTTACAAAATTCTGTAAATTTATATTTATAACTAGTAAAAGATTTATTTTTTGTTACTAAATATGATTAGTTTGATTTTCTATTATATTTCATTTCCACATTATTAAGAACAGAAAATATTCTGCGACACTTAATATAAACATTTATCATCTATCTTGTAGAATGATTGTTTCACTTAACAATTTAATACATTTGTTAATTCACACTTTCATTAGGTTTCTGTTATTTTATAAAAGAACCTCATAAAATTGTGAACTGTGAAAACCTCAAACTAACTACTTTGCTTTAAAAAATATACATTTATAGTATTAATCCCTCCTACTAATAAATATACTACTAAACTACTACTACTACTACTACTAAATGTATAATATTAATTAAAAAATATTTGATTGGCTGGCTGGAAGAACCCGGTATCTCACTTTTACTAGTTTTTCAGGAGGCGTGATTTTGCACTTACAAATATAATAAAACAGATAGTGTAATGAACCACCTACATACCTCGTTCTTCCGTTTAATATTAAATATTGTAATATAATATATAGACCAATATTTAATATTAAACGTAGGTACCCAGCTAGCTATTCCATGAGAAAACAAAATATTGGAAAAATTGAGATACGCGTTCTTAATAACAATAAAAAAATTACCTTATCTTTAACTGTATCTCCACAACTGGATTCGAAAATTAGCGATTTTAATTTAGAACTCTCTTCTTGTCAATGCACAGCGTGTTTTAAATGTTTATTTTTATTTCATTTATTTATTTTTTTTATTTTATTAAATGAGTTTTCTTTTAAATTTTTTCTTCTTTAATATTGTATCTGTTATTTTTCATTTACTCGTATGCAATTGATATTTTCGTAACTTGGATATGAAAAGAAAAGGTCTATATGTATAGACAACTAATTTTCAGATAAACCTTTAGTCTTTAATTCCACTAACAATAAGAGTAAATTCATGGTGTATTGAGTAATCGTTAATCCAGAACAATTAAGCTCAATGCGGCTACATTCGAATTTTTTCCAAGGAACCCTATTACCCTACACATAATCATGTCTAATCGAAATCGGTATTATTATTATAATTAGGAGATACCTCAAGAGCTATGAAAAGAGGAAAACCCAATTGCCTGAATCTATAGTACACACTTATACAAACAAAAGATCTGTATTTATTGAGTCATCCAAGGCAACATTGGCTCATTCTACTTTATTTTCTTGCTGTTAACACCACCACTTGGCTCTCACTCAAATTCACAAACTTTTAGTGCATACTTCTTGATTCGAACTTTAGCTGTTGTACTTATTAATGAAATTCTTTGTTTATAATAGATTGCATCATTTACTAACTCCCTATAAATAGGCTGTTCTTAAATAAACTCCGTAACAAGAAAATCATGTTCATATAATTGTGTTGTGGGTTTTGTTTCTCTCGCATTCACGTAAAAGTGAAAATTTTTATGACATTTGGGACAGCAGTCTCAGTAGTGTTAAAACGTGGCGAAAAAATTTTTTTTTTTAAATTCTTTATAAAAATTTTAACGAATCTAAGAAGTACCATTTTATTAATTAAAGAAAAGTCATACAAAAATATGAAATACAAGACTGTTACACAAACTATTTGCTAAGAATAAAGTTTTAATACATATAATACATAAAGATAATTAATAATTAAGCATAACGAATTAAAATTAACATGTTACACCTGTTTACGAAAAATCTCACTATAAAATTATATTTTTATGATAATTTACGACCCTCTCGATTCCTCCTCATGAACTCATAGAATCCCACATTAAAATCGAAAGATTCATAGGACACAAAGAGAGTGCTCCAACCTGCTCAAATCAAAACTATAAAACACACAATATCGTTACGAAGCACTGCCCATTTTCCACCTCGATAACCACCCCAACCATTTTCACATTAAGATAAACGACGTTAAACCTAATAACCATTAAGGACGATTTAAGCCTTATAGTTTAACGATAACCTGAGCTTTAAAGACTGTGTAAATAAGTTGGCAAATCGCTGGCGAAATATGAACCGCCTCTACCAAGCTTCAGCGAACACGATTGGTTGAAATCGTTACGGCAAACGCCCAGTTTTATATTTCGAGTACCCAGAATGCAGCGGAGTGCCATGTACACTTGGAGGGCACTCTAGGAGTACGCTTAGCCGAGTTAAGCGCTCTTCGCAGCTAAAGAGTCTTACATCAAGAGTGCTCTATAAAGAGTGCTATAGCCCGATCGCTGATTTATTTATATAGTTAGTCAGTTTGTTTATTGAATTCGGATATCGGTTCGAGTGGTTCTGAGTAGCGCGTTTCGGGTTCTTGATTTTGAGTGGGTGGCTTTATTTTCTGACTCAAGGTTTCCGCGTCTCGTTGCGTATACATTTTGTGCCTTTTTTTCAACGATTTTTTTCGAATGGATTAAGAGGTCGGTCAGTTTATTTAGTTTTTGGCACGAGAGGATCGTATTTTGCGGTCCTGGAGTCCATGTCTGCAGGTACTAGAAAGTTTATGTTTTATAAAAATATATACTACTCTGACCAAAAGTTGATATAACTATGTACTTGAAACATATTTTAAGTCATTAACCCGCTTGGAAAACTTTTGAATCAATAGTTTAACGGGTCTATATGTTATTTCCATCATAAATATAAGTAAGTATTACAAATTCATTAAAAATAGACATCAGAAACCATTGTTTGAGACTAAATGAGCCTGGGCAAAAATTTTTTTTTTACAATTATCAATATTTTTTTAATAACCTATAAAGAAATCACGGTAAAATTAATAGTTATCCAATTCCTGGCTAAATCTGAAAATAGTGCTTTATTGAATAAAAAACACAATAAAAAATAAAAAACAAAGTGATAATGTAGTAAAATTCAGAAAATTTGCTCAAAGTAAGCATTTTTTCTAGTTTTTTAAACATTTTCCACAAGTTATTTATAAATATTAAATAAACGTGATTGCAATTACCTCCGTTACCGCAATAACGTTGTTCATAAATAATTATGTGTAGAAATAAAGATTTAATTGGAAATTTTGTGTAAACCATTCATTCTTGAAAATATTTTTCAAGAAGGTTAGGTGTTTGAAAACAAGACATACCATTGAAAAAGTTCTAGTTTATATTTTAAAGAAAATTTTCGCGCTTATGTGTGTTGACAATTTTTTGAAAAATTACTCCTGTGTTATTTTTGCAGGAGAGTAACTTTAGTTTGTTGAGAAAATTAAAATATTATAATCTCAAATTAGTTTAGTAAATCATGATACCGATATATGAAAAGCGATTATCATTATCATCACGAACTACGAGATTCATGATATTTCCGAGTACTTTCACTATGTCATTTAAAATAGAATTTCTGTTCTTTAATATATGTTTGTTTTTATAAAATCAGAAGATTTTTTTGTCATTTTTCTTGAAATACCAATTATTGGAACCAATTCGTATAAATTATGTTTTGAATCAAAGGAAATCATCTTTTTTTACTTGGAATTTCGTGTGCTTGTGTAAGTCGCTTATGATTTGAAAATTCAGTAAGTTCTACATGTTATAATAGATTATTTTGTGAAAAATGTTTAACTTCGTTCCAACACAGTCGTTGCTTTTATTAGCAATGACTACAGTGTTTTCCTTCAAATGAAAAATTAAAGTCTAAAGCAAAAGTAAGGTAAATTCGAGATAGATGTCTCATCTTTTCTGGAAATAACATTTTGCAGACAAAAATTGTATTTATATGTATGAAAACTATTGTAGAATGCAATAACATATGTATGTATTGTTTCAGTTATACATAATAATTGATATTCAAATAAACGTCAATTGCTTTGATTATTAGAAAACTGTAAATGTACCATTAGCCTTCTTCGCCGAAGTGCCAGTCAAACATGCTTTCTGGTTTGCAATTTCTTTAAATTTTAACACCGAGTAATGGTACGCGACCCATGCTAATTTTTTGAATTACGCCTTTCTGGGTTCTTCTACGTAATATTTTAGACGGAATGTTAAATATGTGTGATGCCTCATTGACGCTCATTAGGTTATTCTTTACAGTTTGAGTTAATTGATTCTCAGTCCTTTTCCTTCTATCTGATTTGCAAATATAATTGATTAACACGCTAAAAATTAAGAAATATGATCTTCGGAAGTAGGGCAATTCTTGCAGTATTAGGTATTACATCTTCCCTACAACTCTAAAACGCTATACGTAAAACTAGCATTAAAACATTCCGTTCACTAAAATCCTTACCTTTTATTTCTCTTTATATACTATGATACAAAAATAGTGGCAAAAATAACTTGAACTGGTTTTAGTAAGAAAAATAAAATACATTTAATAATTTTTTGAAGTTATTATAATAGATAATCGGATATAATTCGTTGAAATAAGATCCAACAAATGATGGTAAAAACCCGTTAATAATACGAGCACAATCCAACAATTAATGCTGAGAAATGATTATGTGACACTTATTCCAATCGGGCATCTATCCTGGATTTACCCTACAAGGTTTCATGAAATGAAAAATATGGATTGAACATTTGAGAGAGTAGCTGCAGGAAGCTTTTTTATGATACTCATTCATTTCAAAAATTACAAATTTACCTTTTTAATTGCATGAGAATTTTTGTTGAAAAAAGTAGATTTATAATTAGCTGCAGGTCAGTACGAAACAAAATTACAACTTTTAACAGAAACGATCAAAAATGACAGATTGAATGCACTTTAATACTTTTGACATGGATGTTCATCCATGATGTCAAACGAAATGTTCAAATTATCTTGATCGCACAGAACTTTCTTCATTCATGATACAAATATAACTCTTAAAGCGCCAAACAAATTATAATAGTTTTATGGCCACAAAGTTCTATTAACATTGGCCACACAAAAATTTGTCACATTTCTTCTTGAAAATTGAATTAAACGAAAAAAACACTTATTTGAACATATTCAATACCCACATATTATTAATAAAACCTTATACACCTATTGAATTTTATCATATCGAAGATGTTTAACCTTATAATAATCGACTAATTATTGTAAAGATAAAACGTTTAGATTGGCAAAATTTTTCGATATAAATAGATGCATATAGGTAGTTCAGAAACATGTTTATAGTTATTTATTAAAATACTTGGTCTAAACGTTAATTTCTAAAATTGCAATTTTTAATAGAGGAAAAAATGAAAATTATTTTCTTGTTCTTCAGGTGGCAACTACGGGGAAGGGCCCGTGCTGCCGGTGGACCGGGGCACCGGCGGAACGAGCGATCTACACGGGTTACTACCCGAACTCAATGGCGTCGAATTGGCAATGAGCTTAAGTCCCAGAGGTCATCTAGGACAGGGCTCATTAAATCACTTGCAGCAACTGCATCATAGCACCCCATTTAGTGTTACCGATATTCTCAGTCCCATCGAAGAATCCTATCGCAAATTGGAATTGACTACCAATCCACCATCTCCATATAGGTAAGTCCAAAACATCAAAAAAATTGTATCCAAATTAGTGGTTTAATTTTATTTAAGATCGACTTCCAGTGGAAGTAGTATAAATTCTCCTGGTGCAGTTGGTACCTCTTCGAGTACCGGAGCTTGCAGCATGAACGGGGGATATCCTGTCATGGGTCAGTTTGGGGGCGGTCAATATTGTCCCGTTTCGGAAAATTTAGGACTGCCTCCCCATTATTCATCCGGATGGTATCAGAGTTCTGCAGCTGATCCACGATTCGCAAGTAAGTTGACTATTTTTTCTGAATAGAGAAAATCATTGGGACTTTTATATATATATATAAAAAAAATTTTAAACTAATTAAATCGTAAAAAATAGTTTTTAAGATTATAATTGTAAATACAGTTATAACTTAAATTACGAATTACGCGGTCGTTATATTCGTTTAACAACTCTTCTGTCGGCTATTTTCTACAAATGGACGCTAATTTGAAAATATGCAGTTAATTCGTTTCGCCATTTTTTTTTGTATTCTGATTTAAATGTATAAGAAATTCTTTTTTTTTAAATGTGTTCGTTTATATATGCATATTCTTCGTCTAAATTTCATAGTATCATTTTAGTGCTTGGTCGCTATTAAACAGAATTAATATTTATGCAAGGTGTCCAGCGGTGAACTTTCTTTATTAATTTGAAATAAAATTTTTATTTGTTAAGATATTTTATTGAACAAAATTACAAAATAAATTTCAATATTTGGAAAATCATTTGTGGAAAGGCACTTCGCCAAATGACGCCCTTCACATCGTATCACTTCTTTAAAACGAACTTGAAAATTGTGCATCACACAAAAAAAATTAAAGGAGATCACAAAAAAAACAAAATTGCAATGAGAAGGACTCTTAATTGACCCTCCCGCAGCTCGGATTTAATCCCTCTTGATTTTTTTGCGGATACTTTATATCAAAAGTTTATTAGAGTAAACCATCCATTTTGGATGTGTTGAAGGATTCGTGCGATCATATGTGCTACGCTTACTCGTATGATGCACAATTTTCAAGTTCACCTGGAAGAATTGAAATGAGGTGAGGGGCGTCATTTGACCGGTGTGCTTTTCCCAAGAATTGAAGTTTTTTTGTCATTTTTTTCAATAATATATCTTAATAAATAGAAATTTTATTTCAAATTAAAAAAGGAACTTTGCCGCTGGACATCCCGTATTTTAACTTGTGCGATTTTCGGATCCACCTATCGCGCAACTTCAGGGCACTGTATACTATTGGAATGATTTTAATACGTTATTGATTCTAAGCTAATAAATTGTATTTTCTACAATGCTAAAAGTCGTTAAAAAACATTCGCTTGAATTTTTACCGTATCATTTGTTGAAGATGCACATAAAAATAGTAGGTATGTATTTTGAATGGATTGCTGCGTAGTTAAACACTAACACAAAGTATAAGATTATCTTTTCTAGAAATGTTTCTTTGGGTCTTAAATTCTATTAGTTTGAAATAAAGAAGAATTCATTTCAATTTAATTATCTGACAATATTATTAAAATATGTAATAGCTGTTTCTTAATATACATATACATGAAGTAGCTGCCACAATATATCAAGAACTTATTTTCATAACGAATATTTTTTACATTTTATGTATTTAATTTGTAGAAAAGCTATGTCATATTATGTTTATGGTTACGTTTTAAAACATATTAATTTTAAAAATCATTATAATACAATGAACAGTCAATTTCATAACGATTGTTAAAGGAGGCTTTTACTAAGTTCACTTTAAAAAATTAGAATGTGACAAATGCAGATAAGACAAATAATATTTAATTTTTATATTCTAATTTCTTAAAGTGAACTTTATAATAAGTCTCCTTTAAGAATCGTTACGAAATTGGCTGTATGTAATTTATTTTTGATGATTATAGAGTGGATTTGTTACAATTTGAAACACATTATGACATTTATTTCACTAAAAAAAATTACAACTTTACATATTTTTAACCCTCAACCCACATGATGGTGTCGTATTTGACACTGCGCATCATTATTTGCCTGCTGCATGTACTAAAAAAATGACTGGACCTCAAATGCACGATTTGTCCTACAGGCCATTAGTGTAGTGCTGACTGTAACAGCTCCTAAATAATGAGGATAACGCGATTGTAGAATAAAACAATCTGAAATATCTAACGAGCATTTTTAGAGGATGGTGGGTCATATATGACACTTATTTATTATTTTAAATTTAAGTATAAATTTCGTGCGGTTATGAAATTTTCGAATTTCTAAAGATTGAACTGAACTCTGATTACACTGACCAATACGATTTTTGTAACATAAAACTAAATAACATGTTCTAGTAAAATAAACCTCATTAAATAAGGAGACAATTACCAAAAAATCGCATCACATAGTTTCACAAGTCATAAGTTTTCTTGTTACATTAAAAAAGCACATGCCCAACGGAACTATATTAGGTTTATTTTAAGAAAGATACTACTAGTTTTTTAATCCAGTAGATATATTAATAATGTTTTCTTTTTTTTTGAGGGGTCAGATCTTCTCTCTTCAGAATCCTTACTTTTTTTAACGTAATAAGGAAACCTTACGTGTTATGACTTTTTGATGATCATTTTCGTATTTAGATAGGTTCATTTTACTAGAACATGTGTGCATTCAGCTTTGAATTGCAAACTATTTTATTGACCAATGTCATCATTCTAGTTTAGTACAAAAAATTGTTTTTGGTGTTACAATTTCTATGTCATTAAATATAAAATTGCAAAATGTACATATTTTAATAAATTATATGTACAGTGTGTCCGAAAAAGGGTCCTCTTCGTTATCTCGGAATATACAGATACAAACTACATGGAAAAGTTAAAAAAAATTAAAAAAGCATATGTAAGGCTGAAATCTGAAATCTGAAACAAAATCTCGACTTCTTTTATTTTACCATAAGTCACATGAGTACTAGTCTGCTTGCTTAGCAAGGAGAGTTTACGCGACTTTGAACTCATAGAATACAGGAGAGCAAGGTAAAAGTTAAATTTTTGAACTTGTTAAAACAAATAAGCTTTTCATATTGGCTGTACAATATTCTCATTTCTGATATTATGAATTGACGCAGAATAGCAATGAAAGTAAGAGAATTTATCAGCAACCGATTTCTGATGGTTTTTATTAAAAACCCAAATGATATATTACTTACTTACATATGTATGTATATTATACATTTTGAAAAGCAAACCATTACTTCCTACTGACAATTTACTATAACATACTTGTTAACTAAATGCAAATCAAATTGCTTTAGCCAAACAATCTTCATATTGGAATAGATGATATAGATATAGAGACTGTTTTGTAATGAACGGAATTGAGTATGTTATTAATATAGCGATACGAAGTATTAACAACATTGAAACTGGCATCAAAAATTGCTTATTCATCTCTGGGAGACAGTTTTCAAACAGAGTCAGAGGTAACTATTAATACAAGATATCTTGCTTTACTAACTAAAGCTGACAAGTTGATATTAAAAATATAGAGTTGAAATGTTTGATTTTGAAAAAAAAACAGAAGCCTCTCTCCGTAAATAATATAAAAAAAATAAAAATAGACATTGGCGAAAAATATAAAAAGGATGACGATGTAACATTAATGAAAAAGTAATGACAATAGAAGTTGAACGCAATTAAACACTAAAGTACAAAAACTTTTTCCATGTTATAACTATATAAATTGCATAGAAAAGTAATTTAGAGCGTTTTTAAGTAAATATCAAAACAAATAAAACCAAGTCGTTATAGTATTTATATATGATAAATATATAACTCAAAATACAAGGGACCACTAAAAATTAAATAAGTTTCTTTCTACATAGTTCTACGAAAAATTAAAATTCCAACACCTCAATTTTAAACCGTTTTGTGCGGTTGCCATTTCAAAAAAAAAGAATAGAAATTTTTAGTGTCAGGACCAAATTTACCGTATATTCAAAGTAAATATTTATTTTAGAGACGTCCTTTTACCCCATGTCCGTGCATGAAAGTAGGGTTGTCTTAGATAAATAGATGGATGGTTAGTACGATAGGATCGAAAGCTTCATCGCCCCGTTGTAACAAAATGTGGGATAAAAGGAAGCAAATGGAAAAATATTACAAGAATATTGAGGAATTGAAAGAATGTGTCATATATCAAAGAATATTAAATAATCATTATGCCATTAAATTCACAGTTCTTTTTGAAATATATGTATGTATTTGGATAAAAAGCTTTTAAATATCTGAAAGTTGCATAATGAAATACTAAATAAATGCCAATATGAATTGGGAAACAGTTTACTAAATATTTGATTTTGAAATGCCGATACGATTTTGATCTTTTCTTTCTTAAGCGTATTCGAATTAGGAATGTATAGGTACGTGTAAAAAGTATATATTTTCTAAAAAATAATAAACAAATAAATGAAAAATATTTGGTTTATATTTAAAAAAGAAAAATCCTAGTCTATATTCTTTTAGAAAATCTCTCAGAACCATAGTGGATTATGAGGTAAGGAGCAACATTACTTATCCTATGAGGGGCTTTATCAAACGATTTATCATCTGATAACAAGGCATAACACGCATAAATGACATTATACACGAATATCGGTAAGCAAACAGGAAACGGAAGATGATTGATAGAGGGAAAACGACATTTCCCGTCGCACGGCCTCAAATCTTCCTCGCCTCGAGGAAATGCGGGCACAGTGTAATAAAAGGAAAAGGAAATTCGAGAAGTTGCCCATGAAAAAAGGGTTATAAGATTATAAAATCAAGTGAAACTAAAAGTTTTAAGGAATTATTAAATTTCGACATTCAACGCAGATATACAGAATGTCCTAATTTCTTTATAGTATTTAAGGAGTTTTCCAATTAGTATGAAGATGCGGTTTTCGAGGTTTTGCTACTTCTTGTAAAACAAAATATTCCGTAGGGACATTTTCCGTTGTAGATCCTCCTTGTTTTTGAAGTATGGGGCCGTTATGAAAATGTATTATTATAAGATCCCCTGCCTATCTCAAATACAAATGCAGATCGAAATAGGTAAAAACTGTTTCTGGTAGATCTTTTAATATGGATACCAGTGACGAACTTCAGTGTTCTTACAACAATGATCAATAATTTGTGAGATATAGACTCAACATATAGTATTATTTTAATTGGAACATCCTGTAGATTTTGGGTTCATTGAATTCATTTTTCGATCAGCTTTTAAAAAATATATGTATATCTTTTCATAATTTCTTCTATTTAGTTCAAAAAATATAAATTTTACTGTTACAATAAATTTTTGTTAGTAAGTTATTATAATCAAACAAAAAATAACAATAACTACAGATGTAAAAGTAAAGTTCAAATTGTTTATAATAATTTTTGCTATAACTGAAATATATTTTGTCTATTTTTTCAATCTTAAAAAATTTGAAATTTGAAAGAATTTTACTTATGTATAGCTCTTTGAATACCTTATGTATTGTAGAATTAAAATCTGATGTTGTTTTATATTGGATGTAATATGCTTTATTTTCTATATATTTCTACAGGAAAAGTCGAATACCAATAAATCTGGGAACTTTAGGGGTCATACACGTTAATTGTGTCAATCTTAGGTATTTTGCAAAGCTTGACCTTAAATTATAGAAATTTTTTTCGATACTACGCTCATTTTTACTTGTACAAAAGAGATACGTTCTATCGATTAAAGCAATAATCGTAATAACTTGCAAAAAAATCAAGATTCTTGTATCAAGACTAAAAGAATTGACCCTTAAGAATGTCGAAATTTGCAATACTTTTATACTAAAACCAACACAATAGGTATTAATATGAGGCTAAAATTAAGACGAGGAATGCAAGAACCAGATCAAGACTATTATGGTCTTGGATACATTAAACTGCCTTATTACCTAAATTTTTACCCTAGGCATCCATATCCAAGAACTTAAACTGTTATCACTTTTTGAAATAAAGTCCTAACTAATCATAATAACAAAAATAATATCAGTCGCCCTCATCACATCGGAGAACGTTGCGCCCCAAACCAAAACAACGGGGAACAAAAGGCCCATTCAGGTGCGTTTAGGAACGAATATTAAATACACTGCGAAAGGGGCCCTGGGGATTAAAATGTTTGAAAGGCGTCTTTTCGTAAATCAACATAGCCATCAAGAAGCAGACAAGCAAATTTAAAATCGGATTAACGTTTCCATTAAATTAATTTTCCCATTTTGTTTAAAAATATCATATCATTAATATGTATCGGCTTGAGAATTGTAAAAGATGTGGCTAATGATATGGTTCCACATCCACTTGACTCAAATAAATGGTAGCATGAGCACTTTAACACCTACGAGAAAAAGTGTAAAGTTACACCGCATAGTAGACCTGAGAGTTTAAATAGTTCATGTGCCCTTTTGCGGCCCAGGAAGGATTCGAGGCACGTAATCGATATCCAGGCACTTAACGAGGATGTGTGCATGAATGTGAGACACTGCTTTGGTAACTAGATATCCTCGCCGTGTCGCAAGATCTCGGGAACGTATTAGGGACAATAGTAATCGACCCCTGTCATCCCTCTCTTAAAAGAAGAAAACGAACTTCCAAAAAGAGAATAAAAAATCCATTACAACTTTTTAATTTCAATAAATTTATATGTATTTAGAAAATAATATTATTAAATATAATTTTAATAATAATATTATTTTTATTGTAATAAATTATGCTAAAAAAAAACGTTATATCGATAAATAATCTTATTATTATGCCCGATACACAAACTATAATAAGGACCTCGAACATTAAAAAATAGTAAAAAAATACAGGTTAATGCTTATTTTTGTGTAGGTGGTATATTAATCGATTGTTTTTGAATAAAATGATGTAAGAAATAGTGTAATTCTGAAAAAGTTTGAACAAAATGAAACAATTAACACTATCAAAAATATAATTTTTTCAAATTATTAAGTCTAAAGTTTTTAGTAAGTTCTGAGGAAAAAGAATGTAAACAAAAATGGTCGTTGTTGCCGGCTTGGTAAACCTACATTATAAAAATTGATATATCAATTATTTTCTGATGTATCATGGTATTTAAATTTAAATAACGCAAAAGTTAAGTTCTTTTCAAATTTTTGAAAAAAAACATACCTACTATTATGTAACACTTATTGTAATATATAATTTTGTATTTAAAAATTTTTAAAAATAAAACGAACACTCTATAATACTTTATAAAATCTAAGAACATGAAAAAACATATTTGTTGCGCTATTGATTGATTATACTACCTCTATGTTAAAATTGTTGTCTCTTATTGTGTTTAAAACAACCATATTCTTGTTCAGGGGTAATTAAAAATCTTGGCAAAGGGATGCTATTTTAAATGGCAAAACACATGTTGACCAAACAGTTATTATTTAGGCTTTCTTAGGAAGCCTAATTGTTGGAGAAACATATCTTTCGTATTCCAATACATGTTATTATATTGAAAATAAATAAATCAATTAGCTGATTTAAGGTTAATACAAGAAATGCAAGGAACATGTCATGAGATTCTGTCATTTAACTTTTTTATTACTCACGAAACCCCTGCTAGTTTTATTAGGACTTCATTTTAGATCGCGATTCATAGGTGAAATATCACTGCTCAAGTTTGTAATCTTTGAAACTTCAATTATTAATTATTTTAAAGTTGGTATGGCACAATCTTCTCTTTCTTTATTCGTTTAATTACATTTTTTATAATTTAGGATTTTTTACACTAGTTGGAATTTGGAATAACAAGATGTAAAAAAGACCGGATGAAAATGATAAACTACACTTTATGCAATTTTACAATAGCAGCCAGTTTCAATCAACGTTTAAGCTAATTAAAACATCCATCAGCTTGTACAATTCAGTTTCGAAGTGTCTCATTTGAATTCATACAACATAACACCAAGTTGTTTTACACCTTAATCTAATGAAATTATTTAATGTGTGCACTATTTTAATACGACGGGTGCACATTACAAAATTGTATGTCCCATACAGCCGTCTCATTTCAGACGAATAAAGTTTAATGAGGTTCGCTTATCTTGTAAGTCACATATATACATATAACCTAGTAATCCTAAAAATATTATTTGATTCATACAACTACATACGTAATTTTGGTTACCCTGTTCACTCTACATGTACGATATATAACTGTTATTCTCTGGAAACATAGTGTCCTTAATAAACAACTTAATGGTACCTCTAATTCAAAAATCAAAAAAATGTGACATACAAAAAGGTGACGACATATTTATTCAAAACGCTACTACCCAAACCTACGGTAGAGAAATGGTAATGAAATATAAATAGTTAATAGGTAGCAAGTAATAGTTTTTTTTCCAATTTTTACATGCAAGAGTGTTACTAATAACAAAATTTTAGAATATCTCCTTTGCTCTTACAAATTAATTTAAATTTATTTTATCAAAGTGAGTCTCAACTAAAGTTGAATAATAATAATTTTCTAAACATTGGAACTCGTTGATTTTATCAGCCTTATTATAAAGAGAAATTCGATAGCCTGTTTTTTGTTTTAAATATATGGGCCGTGAAACTGAAGTTCAAATCGTTTAATGGCTCGATTGCCTCAATAGCCAACAATATTAATATGACCAAAGGAAAGTTTGTTGCCAAAGGCAACAAACCTGCTTAGAGATGTTGGATATCTTCTTATTTTCAAGAAAAGCTAAGTAATCGTTTTATTATTTAAATTCAAAATTGTATGTACAGTTTAACAATGAAATTCTCAAATTTAGATAAAATTAGGTGGTTTAACAAAGAGAAAATAGAGAAATGCCCGAAGTCAATAAAATCGAAATTTTATTATATCTGCATCAACTTTTATCGTAGATTAATAAAGACTACATAATATGCATGTATACTTATTATGTATGTCATATGTCACCGATTGTACGTACAAATGCGTTTTAACTAACTGAAAAGCTTAATTTTACAAGAGAAGCTGAAACTTTGCAATTTTGTGTTAATTAGATTTTATTAGAATGTTTTCAAACCACTTAAGTATCAGTAGCTGAGAGTCTGTACTCTCATTTAGTAAATAATTTGCTCTTTTCTTGCTTAGTGTTAGATAATAGTTCCCTTTTGAAATTACACAGGGATTCAAAATTAATCACTTTATTACACAACAATCTTAGAATTGCCACTATAATCCCAGATCACTGACTATAGCTTCAAAGTAACATCAAAATATCCAAAAATCTACAAATTCTTCTTGTAAAACTGACTTTTATCTCTTCTAAACTACCTAATGACCCTACTTTATAATATATTTTGTAATTTAAAACATTTCAGTAATTTACTTATTTTTCTTCCTCTATTCCGTTAAATCTACACATGAAAACTGGACAATAATGACGAAAAAAAATTACGACAGACATATTATATCTGTACCTTGGTAAAAGAAGGGCCAGTATCCAAATATACCAATTTTGAGTTTACATTATTTTTTAACTCGAAAAATTGAAAGTAACAAATGAAATAAGAGCCAATTCACATCTCAGCAAATTCCAAGTTAGAGATATTTTCAAAAGATCAATGTCAAAATTATAATCATTTTAAAAAGGCTAATATGCACATTTGTTTTCTGCACATTTCCATAATAATATTAATAGAAATAAATGGTAATTCACATTATATTTATTGTTTTGTGTTCTAGAAAAATTGAAATTGACTTTGGCGCTTTTAGAATCAAATCACAGATATATTTCATAATTTTTAGAAAGTTCTAAATTTTTATAGAACAATTCGGAAATGTCAACTAAAATGTTTAACTCATACAATTAACAAATACAAAAATCGAACTAAGTAACAATAAGATATAATTAACTCTTTACAGAATAGTCAAAAAATACACAGACATTTTCTTCGTAATAATTTATTACTAACCATATGTGAAACCACATCGTATACATAAAAGGTCTATTCGGAACAAAAATCCGAAACCAAACTTCGGATTCGGATTTCTGTTCAAACAGACCTAAAATATAACTCAAAATAATAATATTATTAATATCAAATGTTAAATAAACACCTTCTCCGTCATTGCAAATGTTTATTCCTAGATCTCCAGAATCAAAGAAGTTAAAGCAAAAAAGTAATGAAAACGCATATCAATGCGCTTTACGTTTATTGACTTTGGTAGTCACCACCGAAATAACTGACACCACGTTTTACTAAACTATCTCATATTTATTATGTTAAAATTTAAAATATTGTTAAATAACGTGAAAGTATTAAAACGTTGAAGATGAAACGCAGGCGAACTACATGCAAGTGTGTATTTTATCACTATTATTGCTATAACTTTCTTCATGCTGGCGTTCTCATTTTTTTTAAAAAGGTATTCGATTATTTGTAATCAGTTTTAAGTATAAGAATTAAAAAAAAATCACAGACTAAGGAATCGTTTACTTATTAACATTTTTTAAAACGTTAGCAGCCATGAAATACTTAGTGGGTACCTCATTTAAACATACGTTGTGCTTCATTCACTAACATCATTCCACGTACATGTGACTTACAATTACCTATATTTCCTATAGAAACTGATTTCTAATGAATCCACATTTATTACGTGAGCATCATATTTTTCATTTCATGGTGGCAGTGAACGTGTTAAACAATAAATTGCGCATTTAATAAATAATCTACAAATGTTCTATTAGCATACGGTATAGCAATTAAAATGATTTAAAAATTAAAAAAAAATACGTTCAAATGATTCAATAGATATTCTAATTTTAATGTTTTCTAAAACAGCATTACCAATGGTGTATTTTAAGGTTTGGCGCCCTGGGCCTATAAGGTGTGCCTCCTCATAAATTAACGAAAAAAAAAACAAAAATCTGTTCATAATGTCATATGCCATATAAAAGAATAAACACTATTTATTAAACATTTACATTTTTTTTACGATGCACAAATTGATTGACAAATTTGTCAATGATGCAGAAAGTTGTGCCGCCCTTTGCAGCCTGACGCCCCAGCCCATAGCCCCCATGGCCCTATGGTAAATACGCTCTTGAGCAGTACTATTTTTGTTGACAATGAGTGATTTCAGGAATTTTGCCCCTTTTGAGGTTAATTGCTATCTTACTTAAAATACTAATTCAGGAAAAATACTATACATAAAAATATCAAAGATAGGAAAAAATTTGATACAGGCTAAATTATTATACATATGGAGGGTTCAAGGGAAAAACACCCTCAGTCCAAAATATAAAAAATTTAGAAAAATCAAATTTAAAGTTGACAAATGCCATTTGTTTCTAATATCTAGTGAATAGTTAGTTTAACGTATATTTTTCAGAAAATCAGTCACTTTCAAATTTATCGATTTGATTATCTTATAGTACTCTTATAGTGCGATTTTGTGGTACTACAAAATCAATTTTTTTAAAAAGTGAACTGAGAGTGTTTTTCTCCTGTGCCCTTCATATGTTTATGTTGTTATACATTACTATCGAGGTATTANACAAAATTTTAGAATATCTCCTTTGCTCTTACAAATTAATTTAAATTTATTTTATCAAAGTGAGTCTCAACTAAAGTTGAATAATAATAATTTTCTAAACATTGGAACTCGTTGATTTTATCAGCCTTATTATAAAGAGAAATTCGATAGCCTGTTTTTTGTTTTAAATATATGGGCCGTGAAACTGAAGTTCAAATCGTTTAATGGCTCGATTGCCTCAATAGCCAACAATATTAATATGACCAAAGGAAAGTTTGTTGCCAAAGGCAACAAACCTGCTTAGAGATGTTGGATATCTTCTTATTTTCAAGAAAAGCTAAGTAATCGTTTTATTATTTAAATTCAAAATTGTATGTACAGTTTAACAATGAAATTCTCAAATTTAGATAAAATTAGGTGGTTTAACAAAGAGAAAATAGAGAAATGCCCGAAGTCAATAAAATCGAAATTTTATTATATCTGCATCAACTTTTATCGTAGATTAATAAAGACTACATAATATGCATGTATACTTATTATGTATGTCATATGTCACCGATTGTACGTACAAATGCGTTTTAACTAACTGAAAAGCTTAATTTTACAAGAGAAGCTGAAACTTTGCAATTTTGTGTTAATTAGATTTTATTAGAATGTTTTCAAACCACTTAAGTATCAGTAGCTGAGAGTCTGTACTCTCATTTAGTAAATAATTTGCTCTTTTCTTGCTTAGTGTTAGATAATAGTTCCCTTTTGAAAATTACACAGGGATTCAAAATTAATCACTTTATTACACAACAATCTTAGAATTGCCACTATAATCCCAGATCACTGACTATAGCTTCAAAGTAACATCAAAATATCCAAAAATCTACAAATTCTTCTTGTAAAACTGACTTTTATCTCTTCTAAACTACCTAATGACCCTACTTTATAATATATTTTGTAATTTAAAACATTTCAGTAATTTACTTATTTTTCTTCCTCTATTCCGTTAAATCTACACATGAAAACTGGACAATAATGACGAAAAAAAATTACGACAGACATATTATATCTGTACCTTGGTAAAAGAAGGGCCAGTATCCAAATATACCAATTTTGAGTTTACATTATTTTTTAACTCGAAAAATTGAAAGTAACAAATGAAATAAGAGCCAATTCACATCTCAGCAAATTCCAAGTTAGAGATATTTTCAAAAGATCAATGTCAAAATTATAATCATTTTAAAAAGGCTAATATGCACATTTGTTTTCTGCACATTTCCATAATAATATTAATAGAAATAAATGGTAATTCACATTATATTTATTGTTTTGTGTTCTAGAAAAATTGAAATTGACTTTGGCGCTTTTAGAATCAAATCACAGATATATTTCATAATTTTTAGAAAGTTCTAAATTTTTATAGAACAATTCGGAAATGTCAACTAAAATGTTTAACTCATACAATTAACAAATACAAAAATCGAACTAAGTAACAATAAGATATAATTAACTCTTTACAGAATAGTACAAAAAATACACAGACATTTTCTTCGTAATAATTTATTACTAACCATATGTGAAACCACATCGTATACATAAAAGGTCTATTCGGAACAAAAATCCGAAACCAAACTTCGGATTCGGATTTCTGTTCAAACAGACCTAAAATATAACTCAAAATAATAATATTATTAATATCAAATGTTAAATAAACACCTTCTCCGTCATTGCAAATGTTTATTCCTAGATCTCCAGAATCAAAGAAGTTAAAGCAAAAAAGTAATGAAAACGCATATCAATGCGCTTTACGTTTATTGACTTTGGTAGTCACCACCGAAATAACTGACACCACGTTTTACTAAACTATCTCATATTTATTATGTTAAAATTTAAAATATTGTTAAATAACGTGAAAGTATTAAAACGTTGAAGATGAAACGCAGGCGAACTACATGCAAGTGTGTATTTTATCACTATTATTGCTATAACTTTCTTCATGCTGGCGTTCTCATTTTTTTAAAAAGGTATTCGATTATTTGTAATCAGTTTTAAGTATAAGAATTAAAAAAAAATCACAGACTAAGGAATCGTTTACTTATTAACATTTTTTAAAACGTTAGCAGCCATGAAATACTTAGTGGGTACCTCATTTAAACATACGTTGTGCTTCATTCACTAACATCATTCCACGTACATGTGACTTACAATTACCTATATTTCCTATAGAAACTGATTTCTAATGAATCCACATTTATTACGTGAGCATCATATTTTTCATTTCATGGTGGCAGTGAACGTGTTAAACAATAAATTGCGCATTTAATAAATAATCTACAAATGTTCTATTAGCATACGGTATAGCAATTAAAATGATTTAAAAATTAAAAAAAATACGTTCAAATGATTCAATAGATATTCTAATTTTAATGTTTTCTAAAACAGCATTACCAATGGTGTATTTTAAGGTTTGGCGCCCTGGGCCTATAAGGTGTGCCTCCTCATAAATTAACGAAAAAAAAAACAAAAATCTGTTCATAATGTCATATGCCATATAAAAGAATAAACACTATTTATTAAACATTTACATTTTTTTTACGATGCACAAATTGATTGACAAATTTGTCAATGATGCAGAAAGTTGTGCCGCCCTTTGCAGCCTGACGCCCCAGCCCATAGCCCCCATGGCCCTATGGTAAATACGCTCTTGAGCAGTACTATTTTTGTTGACAATGAGTGATTTCAGGAATTTTGCCCCTTTTGAGGTTAATTGCTATCTTACTTAAAATACTAATTCAGGAAAAATACTATACATAAAAATATCAAAGATAGGAAAAAATTTGATACAGGCTAAATTATTATACATATGGAGGGTTCAAGGGAAAAACACCCTCAGTCCAAAATATAAAAAATTTAGAAAAATCAAATTTAAAGTTGACAAATGCCATTTGTTTCTAATATCTAGTGAATAGTTAGTTTAACGTATATTTTTCAGAAAATCAGTCACTTTCAAATTTATCGATTTGATTATCTTATAGTACTCTTATAGTGCGATTTTGTGGTACTACAAAATCAATTTTTTTAAAAAGTGAACTGAGAGTGTTTTTCTCCTGTGCCCTTCATATGTTTATGTTGTTATACATTACTATCGAGGTATTAAAGAATATTAGAGATTTCCTCACTGATTGGTTGATGCTTTATTTATTTTTATGAGGTAAAATGATGTCAAAAAAAGTTTTCTTCCAAATATCTGAAAGGCATTTGTTTTTTTTTGGAAAAAAACATTCAAAAGTAATTTGTAGTTAACAAAATTTCCTACAAAAATTATACAAATATTTTCTTTATAGAACTAACTGTTCACGGTATGAGGAGTTGTCTATTATGCGGGTATCTCTTCTATTGCGGACATATATTTACTTGTATAATGTAAAGAAAAATAAGTTATTTAATGTTTTGTAATTTTGTAAGAATTCGAACATTTTAAGAATTAATACGAAATATTACAGAATGGAAATCTGATTAAATGGTTTCTAGTTTAAAAACATATTTATAGGTAATATCTCTTCCCAGCAGCACTACATTAAACAGTTCTTCTCTGTTCAGCTTAAAACAACAATGGTTTCTTTTACAAATCCCTTGTTTGTGCAAAGTGAAAACCATTTTTAATAAAAATTATGAGGTAAAAAACAATAGACGGCCAATAGTTTAAATAATATTTCCATTTTATTATACTTTTAGTGAACTAACACCGATTATGATAACTTTGAAAATAAAAAATTTATGTCAAGAGAAAAAACTGCATTATGTCCCATTTTCCCGCAAAAAGTACACGAAAAAAGCATTTAAACAAAATTAAGATATTTCCATGGAAGCAAGTTAATTAATTACAGAATTTCAGAAAATTTGGACCCGAAGATGAAAATATGAATCCATCTAAATCAGTGACTATTTAGATTAATAAATAATTAATTATTTTATTGCCATCCTCAATGAATCGTTATTACAAAGTTGAAACGCCATGAATTAGCCCAACTGAGGATACCACGCAATAAAAAAACGCACATGCTACTTGACGTCATAGATGATCTACATATAACAGAGTGTATAAGTTAACATTGTAACACCAGCTTTTAGATAAAGTACTATATCTCGTGATGGTTTGTCCTATATTTTTAGTAGGAGATTTTCTCAGCTATAAATTATATGCTTCTGTATGTTTTTTTTTTCGAAAAATTTACTCTATGAGATATTTGGAAAAAAGCGTTTTTGTAACTGTTTTACTCCATAAAAATTGATGAAGTCTCTAATACGATTACCCCAATAACAATGTGTATATGTTACAGACAAAACACGAAATAAGACAAATCGCGTTTTTCCAGTCAAAATCCGAACTGTCTAACACTCTTAAACAATGCCCGAAATTATGAATCAATTCGCATTTTATTTAGACAGATCGGATTGTGTCGTTTGAGTCTTAGACAAATTGTATTTTCATCATATCTTATCGATTGTTTTTTATCAAAATGAATTTTAAACTATCTTACCTTACTTACCTTATCTGGTCTTACCTTCGTAAAGCCTTATTTATTAAACCATATCTTTAACCCGGTCTTCTATTACCTACTTTAGCAATTGTTTCTTAAAAAAGTAAATCTTATTCTGTGTTATCTATGCTATCAACTTTAGTAAATAAAGCTTCACCAAGGTAAGATGAGATAGGCTAAGTAATGTAAGATAGGTTAAGATTCGCTTTGATAAAAAAAACAATCGCTAAGATGTCATGAAAACGTAATTTGTCTAAAGACACAATGCGATTTGTCTGGACAAAACACGAAGTGGCATACAAAGTATGATTATGCCGGACTTTATCTAAAATCGTTAGACAGTTCGGGTTTTGGCTGGACAAAATGCGAATTGTCTGTATTTCTGTTTTATCTATAACATATACAACAATTTAGTCTATATTAAGTTTTTTCTTTGTTGAATGTTTATCTTTCCTGAATTATACGGTTGAAAGTAAAATCGTATTACAAATACGGCTGACAATTAGATGTTTCATATTTAGTCTAATTTCAAACACGATCTGTAAAGTGCAACTAAATATGGCGCTTGTTGGGAAAAAGTGGTATAAGTCTAAAAATGTAAGAAACGATTTAAGTATACTTGTTCTTAAAGCATGAGATTTTTTCATGGGGAGAACTGATACAAGTCCATATTAAATTGTTTGCGAAATAATTTAAAGTGTAAGATGGTATAAGTATTTTGAAAGAAAGATACGATAGAGAAAACTTTTTTGAAAAATATATTTTTTTTTGTCAAATATTTATAAAAATATATATTATTGAAAAATTTTCTTAATGAAATTTTGATTAAAAGTCTTCTTTATATAATAGTTAGATATTCCACGATAAAACATTCAAAAGTTTTTTCGCAGTTTTCTCAAAACGCAATTTTTAGACTAACTTGTCTCAATACCCGCCATCTAACAGGTCAATATTAGTTTTTATCTTATAATAGCAAATGTAGTGGTGTAATCAACATAGGCAAAAAATAATAAACGTATTTAATAAGAAGTTGTTGTATGAAACTCAAATGTATTTTGATAATATCGCAAAACAATCGAAAGGGTGGGGTTTCACTTTCTCAAATTGCCGGGTCATTGAATAAACACCATATGAAAAAGAAAAGTAAATGAAAACCAAACCGAAATCTCATAGGAGAAAAATTCTCCCCCATCATCATCATCACCATCATCAGCATCGAAGTAACGCTGCAGAAAGAGATCCGTTTCTGTTCCGTCTCGGGAAGGGGGAGCTCCTCATCGTCTTCACTTCGTCGACATGACAGACAGGCTCGTAAATACACACAGTGAGAGAGAGCCCCGTTTGTTTGCCCAGCACTCGAATTCCAACGACAATACAGTAGCTGGCGAACGACTGAGGCTCCCGTCCCGCTGCCCCCGATCCCCTTGCCATGCTTTAAGCATTTGGTAAATACAAGGAATGCGTAATTGCTGAGCCGTAATGACTTTTCATTGTACGGGCCGTGTGTATTAAACAAACTTTGGCTTTTGGATTTCGATTAAATTGTTATTGGATATTAGAAGAAATATTTTCGTATGAATGTAGGTCTATAATCAATAATTACAGTACCTTAAGCTCTTATAGACAGTTATTGGGTCCGTGTTAAGAATCTTACCACTGATCGAATTCAATTTGTTTAAAAAACTGCAATTGAAAGTTTCTATGCGGGAACTCGACATGCGTGAAAACCAGTTTTTCATCCTATTTTTCTATACGAAAAATTTCGAAAATATTATCTGAAAAAAAAAACTTACAGAATCATGACAAATAGATCTATGCAATTTTTCGAGAAGGAACACATATTTCTTTTGAATCATTCATTTGAATTGATGCGAGGTTTATTTTTCACGGAAAAAATCAAAAAGTGAAATTTTTCGAAAAGTAAAAATTAAGGATTTTTCAAACTCAATTCATTAGAACTTGTTATTTATAAATATATTAATTAGAAAGCTTCCTAATATCCATAAAGAAATGTCTTACCAACATCGAACTCATTTAATTGTTTTCCGATTGTTAAACGATGTACCTCACATATAGTGCATTTCGAATTTTAACGGTAAAAATAGTTGGAGCAAGTTTCAGCTACAAACGATTTTCAGGGATAAAGTCGATTTAGGCTTCCAGGAATTTCTTCAGGAGTTTTTATACTATTTCATGTAAACTTATTAAAGATAAAATCAAAAAAGTTGTATATTTGAACCTCGCGGGAAACATTTTGACGTGAATTTTTTCCCACCCGATAGAGTTTCCTTTATAAATCGAAGACAAAACGAAACATCAATTTAGTTTCGTAATTTAATTTAACAAAAATAATAATGAACAATAAAAGGTACTTCCATTTTTAATGAATAACATTTTGGTTATGATAAAACATTTTTAAATATAATACCTCATTTCTTCCTTTTTATTCAGATTCTTTATTTTTAAAGATTTCTAACTTGTTCTTTCTTTTTGTTGATCATTTTCTGTCCAAATATTGTAAAACACTTTTAACGTCTGAAATTTGGGTTTCCTTAAGCTTAAAATATGTAAGTGTGAAGGTTGTTTCATAAAAAATATAATATAAAGGTCCAGAACAGAATAGATTGAATCTGCAGATATTTTGTAAATCATAAGAGAGACTGACATGGTAAAATGAAAAAAAAGTTTATTTTGAGTCTAATATCTTGAAATATATTTAATTAGAAAATAATTAAAAATAGAAAGCCAAAAATTAATTTCCCTCAAATACGTTTAGAAATAATCAGGATTTTTTAACTTGAAAATTTGGTATCGTATAGCTCAATAAAGCGTAAATACTTTTGTTTAATTTACTCATATGGGTTATGTTGTCCATATAGATTACTTCTTATTCATTTTCAATTTGTGCTTTCTAAGCGGGACTTTAGTTGAAAAACCGTATTTTTATAATAGATACATCCAAAAGCCTTGGAGAAGTCGAAATTTTGTACATATGTATACCTAATCAAATGTTTCCCTTTCAAACTCTATCTTAAGAAATATAATATAAAATATTTTTATATAGCTCTTTAAGAAGGGCTACTCGCAGGTCAGCAGGTAGTAGGTGACGATTATTTCAATATAGGAAAATGTTTGGGACATATTAGGAAGACTAATTCGAAGTTACAACATTGAAACCATAGTTGACCTGCGAGTGGCGCTACTTGAAGAGTGGGACAATATTCCAAAAGGAGTGATTGCCAATTGTGTAAAGAGTTTACCTCGTCGTATAGCAGTTCATTAGTTATTATGGTACGACAAGGAAATATGCGTTAGTAATCTGTATAATAAATTTTGATTATTTGTTGTTTTTTAGAAATTTTAATTTTTCATGACAATTGCATAGCTTCTTTTAAAAGATTGTGATTTCTTTCAGAATGGAGATATTGTAATGATTAAAAAAGAAATGTTAAAGAAAAATGAGGCTTCAACGCTGTGTATAAAGACATTTCATTTTGGCGTTCAATTCTTCCACAGGGTATTCAGAAATTCGGGGCAAAATGCAACTTTTGATTTCACCCTGTATAACGACAAGGCAATTAGACCTTTTTACAAAATTGACAACAGGCAATAATTAAGATGAAAATGCTTATGATTTGACGCAAAACCGATTAAAATTTATGAAAAACTTTATAAAATACTCATAATTGAATTTGCGAGAAATTTAAGGTGTCCGGTTTTTTTTCCAGGAGTATATATATATATATATATATATATATATATATATATAT
>JABRWK010000193.1:60140-71486 GCA_013372445.1 Hypothenemus hampei | reverse complement strand
AAGTCCAATTCCGAAATTTGCAGCGGTTACGGTACGGTAGCGATTTCCATGGCAGACTGCAGCTGTTAAAATTTTTTATTTTTTTGAAATAACTCGGAAACGGCAAATTTTAGACAAAAAACAGTTTACATAAAGTGGCCATAAAATTTGACGAGGCATCCAAAAATATATAAAAAAATGGGTAGTTCCATTTAAAAAAACATAACTTTGGTATTTTTTCCTTATTTAGAGCACCCTGTATAAGATAAAAATAATTTTAAATTGTAGCACAGATGAAACGTTATACGAACCATTTTCCCATAGGTCTAATGGTTTAGCCGCTATGGACCGAGGCGCGCTTAGTGGACAACACTGTATATATATATATATTTGGAAAACTATTAATTCTAAGAATGCCAACGTATTAATAAACTTTTATTAAAATTGAATATAGAATCTAAAAATGCAATAAATGTATAGGGTGTTCAATTTAAAATAAGTAAGCAAGCGTGACGTGATATCACTAAAAATATTTTAGTCGAGGTCGCTCCAAGGTTCTTATCAAACCAGTAAATTTCCGTAGCTCTGCTATTTACAGTATGCCAAAAAATTCCTAGTGGCCTTTCCCGGTGGCACACCCAGTATATATCCTTGCCTGAAATATGATCTTATTTAAAAAGTTGCCGATATCTTTAAAATATTTTCTCCTGCATATCAGTTATTTTTTAGTGAAACAGGCCATATTTAAACCAAATTAGGTTTCTATAAAATTAAACGACCCAAAATAATTTGAAATCCAACAAAGCTTTCACTTTTTTAGTAAATTTCTTTTAAAAACTTTCCGTAGCACCCCAAAAATGACGATATAAAAATATAATAACTCGAAATTTTTGTGGGTCTCATTCTATCGAAAACCTCTTCAAACCTCAATCGGCTTAGCGCACAAAATCTAAAAATTCATTCCATTGAAATAAATCATAGGGCCGTGGTTCCACACGGGATCGGACCCTTCCATGCATCGAAAACTAGCAGGCCTTCGAAGCGAACAAATTATTTACCAATTACGTGCCGGTCCGCCACTTGTCGATCGTTGATGATGGGTGAATGGATCCACTGAAGCAAATGCACATCCACCCACATCATTACTTTTTATGGTGTTTGACATTCCCTTAACCCTTGTGTGTTATTCTAACAAATAAAGAGGAACGTGTTTTCATCGAAAGTTCGTCGTTGTTAATTTTAGTACAAAAATGTTCAAATTACAATGTTCTTTCTGTTTACGTATATAGAAGTTTTCTAGCGCAAGAATTATTAACAACATTTCTAAAATTTCTGTAAAATACTGATTGACACGAAAATTTTGCATTGCTTTAGTCATGTCACATTGAATTGGTTAATTCTCAATCAGGTTGTATAAATTTTTATCATTTTATTAGTGAAGCCAAAATGATTGCAAAGAAATTTATTTCAGTTATCACTGATCTTTATGGTATTAAAGTGTTAATCGGATAAATTTCGTGACTTGTATAATGGATATCATCCATTTTTAGCAATTTGAAATGCAGAATCCTTAGGCAAATATACTATAGATTAAATGAAGAATATTGCACCATTGAAGATTTACGAAGTAGATTAACAAATAAATAAAGTTCTGAACCACATTGCTTAGTTAAGCAGTGTCATTTTATAAAATTTCTAATTATCTCAATAATATCAAAATGATATTGTAAAATAAGCTAATTTGAAAGTAATTTCGAGAAATTTTGAATTGACATCTTGGCTTTTAATGTTAAAAAATAAATTATCAAAAAAGTAAATTTAGATAAGTATACATATAGAAGGGGCATGCAATATGACTTGCTATTATTAAACATCGTACAAAATTAATTTGCCACATTTAATTAATAATAATCAGGATACCAAAAAATTATCTCTCTTATCTTCCGTCAAACCAAGGCATACTTCATGGACATAAGTTTTGTACAAAAGACCTTGTACCATAACTTTCACATCTTTACATTAACAAAATTCAGTTTTAGCAGATTTCTTAACTTTAATTGTTTGAGTTGTTCTTCATAACTTCTTATCATTAGGTTTGACTTTTTTTAATGTCATGAAAAACTACTAATAAAAAACTACTCAGATACTTAATGGGTATTAACTATTATAAATATTGAGAAAGAAGGAGCAAAAAGGACTAGCAAGGAGAAGACGAGGTTTTATATGAAAGCAGATTAAATATTTATTATTTTTCTGAAAAATAAATTAAGCACTAATGGTCGAAACTATGGAATATTTTTATTTTTCCATTTAACGCAATATAACTAACACAAATTCTTTGCTTCAAAAATACTTCCAAGTAGATAAAACTTATTTTTTACCCAATGAAAGGCAACGCTAAAAGATATAAAATTGAAAACATTGAATTTTTGCAGTTGTTGGATTTCCAAAAGAAAAATCTGAATACTGTAACATTTCTACTTATAAGAATATATACAGGATGTCCTATCAGTGTTGCACCATATTTCAAGGGCTGATAGTACATTGAAAAATAATAGTGGTTCCCCATATAAATAATATATTCGCTTTATACATATAACTGCCATTATTATTAATAGATAATATAAAAATAAAATATAGTATATAACTATAAACATTAATTATAACGTTTCCTAATTTCATTGAATGTCACTTTTTGCAATACATCAGCCCTTATATCGCTATAGGCATTAATTATTTATTGTTTTAAATGTTTTCAATTTTCAGATGGTGTGAAAAAAAAAGGTGACATTCAATGAAATTAGAAAACGTTATACCTAAAGGCTCATTTTCACGGTGGTAGTGATAGTTTTCATCAAGACAGCAACTGTTGTGATAACTATCATTGTGTAGACAATATGATAGTGACTATTGCATGTATGATAGCGCTGTCGCACTATTTCGTTGGACGAGATAGATATTTGATAGTGATAGTGCTAATTAAGAATAAACGAGAATATTTTCAACAGATTACTCGATAAAGTTAGTAAATATTAAGTACGGTCTAGAAACTACTACTACTATTATTACTAGTAAGAACGTACTTAATATTTACTTACTTTATCGAGTAATCCATTGAACATATTCTTATTCATTCTTAAAAAGTTAGAAACCAACCAGGATCTTTTATGATCAACTCCATTAACAGTCTTTAAGAAGCGCTTCTTAGTCTTTTTTTAGTTTCTCTGTTGGATCCACTGTCTCACCCAAATCTTTTTTGTTTTGCGACTGTTATTTCTTTTTATTTGAACAATTTCTCCAACAACTACAGCTACTGCAACGATTGATTCGACGTCTGCCATTAAAATAGACAATGAAACAGTCACGATGATTTATGTCGTGTAGACTTCACATTTTCACGACAGTATCATTAGAACCTATTATCCTAACAGTAACTATCACTATCACCGTAAAAACGAGCCTTAAGTTATGTATTAACAATAAGGCCTATGTAAAGAATAGCAGATTTAATTTTTTTTAATTTGCAATAAAATTATTATAAAAAGCTTACTTTATGTTATTCCAACTCCTTTCAACAAATAGTTATTTAAAAAGCAAGACCTACTTGCCAGATGAACCAAGAATTCACCTGAATTGAAATCTGTTAAAAACCTCTTTAATTTCTTAACATGTAAGATTTGACAAAAATTATATATAGAAAAAATGCCTGTAAAATGTTGCGGTTTTAAATAAAGAAATAAAAATGGTGTGTTTCTGAAAAAAATTTAAAATTCGACGCGACGCCAAGCGTCAAAAAAATTTGGAAAAAAAATTACTAATTTACAGCAAACATATCGCACCCTGAAAACAACAGTGTCACTATGCTAAATTGTAGGTTTTGCAATACAGCGTTTTTTTGTTTTATTACTAAATATTATATATTTATTACTAATTCTCTGGTCTTTTAATAAAATTTCGGAATATGTGAAGTGTTATTAGTATTATGGATTTGATTTAACTGCTTTGACACAATTAGTATAGAGTCATTGTTTCAGTCTGAGCCAAGGTCTATTCTTATAAAGTACAAATTAACATTTACGCCATTTATGGTAATTATGCTGATTTAAGGTAAAAAACGCAATTTATACAATGATGTTTTAGCAGTAGAATTCGAATCTCGAAATAACTCAAAAGTGAAAATTTTTGTGTAATGACACTGTTGTTTTCAGGGTGCGATATGCAGTTATAAGACCCATTTTACAGAAAAATAAAAATATTTCGTTCTTTAAGAGAAAAACACGATAAATGAATAACTCTGTACAATAAAATACTGCTTTCTTCGTAATAATGCAAATAACTTGATGGGCAACTAACACATGGAAATAATAGATATACAACTTTAAGTATCTACTTAGATTTGCATGTAGTAAATTTTTCTTAAATTCATGTTGATCATTAGGACAAATTGAAAAGAAACGATAGAATCTCACTAATGCCGAAACTAAATTGCGAACAATAAAGTGTACTATACAACAATAGGTGGCTGGTTACCCCTAGGGCAATAACGATCAGACATCGTTGTAAGGTAATCATGTAGCCAATAAGCCATCCTAAGGGGTGTTTTGTGTGCTTTAATAAGAGGGTCGGTTAAGGCACAGTAGTCGACACTCTATAAATCACCTAGAGGCTTGTTTTGATCGTTTAGAAAGAAAAAGGATATTTATTATAATATAATATTATTATAACGAAGTTTTTGAGAAAACATCTTTTCAATATTTTTCAGTTTGGAATATTTTAAAATAAAAATATGTAATGTACTGGATATATATACACCCAGGATGTAATCTATAAATTCCGTAATTTCTGAACATTTTTTCTTCTTTAGTACCGAGAACCACCATTTAATTTTATAAATTAATGTTAAATGTTTAAAATGTTTAAAATCAAATTGTCGGTTCTCTGTGTTTTTTCAAAAGAAAAATTGCTGAATTTATGCATTACTCCTTGGGTGCAGAGAGACATACATACAGGGTATAAAGAACCAGCAGTCTGCTACGGGCTTAATAATATAAAGAATATATTATATCATTAATTGACATAATACGATTTAAATGAATGTTTATTGTTACAGGTGAAAATCTGGTTC
This sequence comes from Hypothenemus hampei, assembly GCA_013372445.1. Classification (NCBI taxonomy): domain Eukaryota; kingdom Metazoa; phylum Arthropoda; class Insecta; order Coleoptera; family Curculionidae; genus Hypothenemus; species Hypothenemus hampei. The sequence goes on along the minus strand of JABRWK010000193.1, from coordinate 66,382 downwards.
CAAAACCACAGGTATAAATGCAAGCGACAGGCGAAAGAAAAAGCTATGGCCGAACAAAACCAACACAACCAGGTAATATTAAGAAACCTCGTTCTACCTTTTCTATTACTTATTCGGTCCTATAATAACAAGAAAAATCCCATTTATTAATGTGAAGAATGGAATTATTGTAGAGAGAAATTATTTTATTGCAATATCAAGTATGATGGTACGCGACGAATAACTTTCCTTCGTCTAGAATTGCACAGGCGTAAATTTGGTTACAATTTTTAATGAAACTAACAATGAATTTAAAAGAAATATTTTATCTTTCAAAATAATATCGTCAGCAGATTGAACTGTGTTTATACAAGACAGTCTGTTGACAAAAGCCTAAAAGGAAAATAAAATGTCTTGCTTAACTTATGTAGGTGCCGTACTTTTGTTTATTCAAGAGCTGGACCCCCATTCCTTATTCGAAAAACGATATTTGAATTTCAGCTTAACATTCCAAAATTGCATTAGACTTGAAAATATCACATATAATTGATCCAATAGTTCCAAATTATGGATTTTGGGATCTCTTGGTCTTGTTTCCAATTTTTATTTCGTAATTATCAAGAAAGCATTTTTCTATCTTCTAAAAATGGTTTTACAAACACGTTATAGTCCATATTTTAAATATGTAATATATATACAAAGATATGAAGTCATTTAGAAGCAAATAATGCTAACATGAACTTCCGTCGGAAGATCATGGGGACGAGTCGTGACGAAATTATTCGCATAATTCAATTAAGCATTCTACTTATCATTTGAAGACACTCTTTATTTAACCTTTTATAATGATGTTCAAAATGGACTGTACTAAAAATGATCTATCATTGATTGATTATCAATTAAGTTTTGCATATATTCGTCAGTATACCAACGAGATATCATACACTGACAATGAATGAAAAAGTCGCACCCCTACTTATGGCTCTATTTGTTAATTAACTAACATTAGGTCGTCTCCTTATTTATCATTAGATTAATACGTATGTGAATGAGACAGCCGAATCCTTCAGTATAGACATTGTTCCAAGGCGTAGCAAATATACTCGGAGCGATGCAATGGCTATCGGTCTTTTAAACGAATTCGTCCTGAGTGTGGCCTGGGGCTGTCTCATTGTCAGTAGAATTTATGCTCAAGTGAGGGAACAACTATAGAACTAAATATAAATACAAATACATATTTTCTAAAGGTCCGAAAATGGGTATAAGACATATTACATCCATTTTATTACAAATATAGCGTGTATTACTTTAGTATACAGCGTGGACGCCTTGGGTAGAATAATCCTTATAGGTAAGAATATATATGGACAAAATCCTTGGATACATCGACTTTTATTTTTAATTGTGTTTTTTTTGCTGACAAATTCATGTATACCCAAAAACAAATTACGATATACAACTTTATTTTTTCAAATGGAATTAAATATCTTTTATTTTATTTTTGAATTCTGCTTCACATTTTAAGAATGTTTCATCTACCATGTCTTATTCCTAATTCCAATAGTTATCGAGAAATCTATGATCTAACTACATCCTCAAGTATTTGCAGCCAAAATCCTCAGACACGTGAATTTATTATCTTCTACACGAACATTTTTTGATAGTTATTCTTGGTTTTCACTCCCACTTTTTTCATCGTCATTTTTTTTTAAATGGCTACATTTTTTTAAGGGGTAGGGGTGAAAACAAATGAAGGGTCCACTGCATAATCATGAATGTCCAAAAATTTTCAAATTCAAACTATATACACCATTCTATTACTTTATCTATGTAGTTACTTATAATGACTACAACTTTAGTAATATCGCTAATAGTACCAAGAAAAACATGTTTTAAAATTTTGACCACATGACTAAAACGCTCAAAGTCACACCTGTTCCTTGCAATAATGATGAAGGTCCCAAAATTTTCAAAATTTAAATTATAGACGCTATTCTATTTATGTATGTAGTCTCATTGAAACCTTAGTAACGTTATTTTTTTGATTTTGTCTAACTTTTAATTTGAGTTTGTATTAATCAATTAAAACCTTTAAACGCAAATACCTCAAAACTATGTCAAATGGACATTCGTCGTTATTGCAGTGGACCCTTCAAATGAGGTCCATCAAAAAATATTTGTGTTGAAAAAATAAGTTTACGTATCAGCAAATTTTGGTCACAAATGCTCGCTGCCATAATTTTTGACACATACAATTTTAGTTATTGATATGTTCAATTGTAAATTTCTTAAGAACTGTTGAATTTAGGATTAAGACATGGTACTCAGATATATTTAGAATTTGAAGCAGAATTCAAAAATAACATAAAAGATACATAATTCCATTTGAAAAAATGAAGTTGCTTGTCGTAACTTGTTTTTGGGTCACCTTGTATACATCAATTTATCAGCAAAAAAACACAACCAAAAATAAAAATCGACGCATTTGAGCACACAGTTGTTCAGAGTTTTATTTATATGAATTATTCTAATCAAAGCGTCCACATTGTAAATTTATTATTAGCTTCAAAGTTTTATGTTAAAAAACATCTAAAGAGTAGATTGTGTCCTTTTTAAACTGAAATAATAAAAAAAATGTTCTTCGCTTTTTTTTATTTCTTGATATCACAAATTTTAACATTTTTACATGTAATACTGTGAGTTCAACGGAAATAACAAACAAATTGTCTAAGGTTTTCACCAAATTATACCGCATCTTAATATTTTTACATAATGTAAACTTTCGTCAACTTGATTTTGTTTCAAAGTTCAAGCACAGTAATGTATCTTTTTAGGCAAAATTCCTTATGTAAATTATTAATTTTTTTTCAGTCATCAAGTTCTCCACGACGAGTCGCAGTGCCAGTTCTAGTCAAAGACGGAAAACCATGCTCTAGCAGCAGCAACCAAACCAATTCATCGTCCTCAGTTGGTCAGAACAACTCTGACCAAGCGCGTTCACAACAATCGGCCGCGGCTGCCTGCCAATCGACCCAAGCACAAGGCCAGTGTATGGCCAATAGCGGTCTGGCAATGGCTTATGGCAGGCAGCAAACGAATTATCAGCAACAGTGCAGCGCTTATTTGCCATTGCAAGCGAGGGCCTGGTAGTGTCACGAGCAGTACGGGTTGGTCTATAATAGTGATATGTAATTGTATTGATTATTTTTATTTTTATTGGACAACCCGTGCGTTTATTTACTATTTAAAGACGGTTTTATAGTTGGTGTGCGTTTTTTATAATATAAGAGGGGTTCAATATAAAGATGAATATCTCTGATTTACAGTTGTTGCTTGAAATCTTTGTCAATGAAACCTTATTTTGTAAATATTATCAATGATAATTCCAAAAAGTATTTTAGAATTACATGATCTCTATGGCAACATATATGTATATGTAGGTACATATTGAGGAAAGGAGCATAAATAATAAATTTTCTATCACGTAACGCAATATCTTTCCTTATACCTATGGATAATGTTTATTTTGAATTTAAACTTATATCTTTGCGGAACATAATTTGTTTCAACTTAGATTTGTGCAATTTATCAAAAAATGGCGTGATTGGAATTACCTTTCTAATAAATATTTACAAGTAGCTACGTAATGTTAGAGATATATTTAAAATGTTTCTTTTCGGTTAGTATTCTTAATATTTATTTTATTATGAATTTCTGACAATAGTTCAATTCTCATTACTTGAAACATGGTGTATGTAGAGTTGCTGTAATCATTATTATTATATGTATAATCTATCTTACATCTCTTACTCCATTACAGTTGACTTATACATATCGACGCTTGAAAGGTAAAACGTATTATACGTCACTTATAATATTGGCGTATTAGCTTTTTTACCTTTCAAGCGTCGCTATGTATTTGTATAAAAATATGTATATTTATGTAGATTATTATTATTATTGTAAATCAAACTAGTACTTTGAAGTAGGTAACCTCATTTGTACTTTGACTATTTATTAAATTATTTTATAATTGTATATATTCTTAATTTCTAATGGTATGGACAGAGTATTGTAAATAATAGAGGAAAATTAGTTATATAACACTTAATAAATGTTTGTAAGTATTTGGTTTCTGAAGATAAATTGTAAAATATTGTTAGATTAGTCCGATAATGCACATTTCAGCGTAACAGTGTTTTAGTTTTAAGAAATAAAATAAAAAATATAACTTGATTACAATTAAAAACGCATTTCTTTATAGTCGCTAAAAGTCATTGATTTTATCAAAGCTAAAGATAGATTTATGCTCACGGTGTGGTAAAAATGGGGACAAAACAAAACAAAGTACTTATAACAAAAGCAAAAAAAAATAGGTGAACTCTTTATCATTGTGTTCCATCGTTGAAAACATGATCATACGAAAATTTTAGACAATTTTATATCTATTCTTATTATTTTTCACAGCCCCAACATAAAGAAACTAGAAGTATCTAGAAGCTAAGATTAGATTGTAATTTGTAAGAAATAAATGGGTCTTCATATTTCGGCTCATACATTTTATATGCTCTGACATAATGTGAATTGTTATGCATGAACTACAATTAACCTATTATGTCAGTGTTTATAAAATATAAGCGCCAAAATATGAGGATTTGTATAAAATATGCAAGAATCTCATATAAATCAAGATACTTATATTTACTCTATACTATGCTTAACAATTACGGATAAAAAGTTTTATTTTAAAAGTTCTTTTTAAAATGTTTATTAAAATTACAACCTAAAAAATTTAGTACCGGCTTGATCACAATTTTCGTGACATTAGGTTCTACAACCACTCTTTGTAAATATACGGGATAAAGCCGAGCTACACATATCCAGAATTATCATATTGGAATAGGTATTTTAAGCAATTTCAAATTAATCTTATCCAGGACCTCCAAACTCCGGATTGAACACATGCCGAACATCATTACCATGTATTATGTTATTACAATATACCTAAACGAATTTCACCTGCATGTCTTGGAGAGTATAGACTCTCCAATAGAGGTACAATAAAATTTACAATAGAGGCGTACCTTAAAAGTAACCAATTCTTACTGACAAGACTCGAGATGAAAAATTAGATTGTTTGGAAACAAAGTATGTAGTTTTTTATACGCAGTATCCACGTTTCATCATTTTTATCATATTTAATCAATGTGTGATTTTGTTATTTCAATTGTTTTTATTGCTTATTAAAGAAATTCAGCAATTGGAGAATCGTTTTTAGAGATGTCAATAGTAAAACTTAATATTATTAAACATCCCTTCTCTATCATCGCTACATTCTTGTAAATTGTCAATGTCGAACTGGCTATGATAAAAAAGCGGTATGAATTGACAGAAGAAGTGGAGTGGTATCATATCAAATATAACATGAGTCTTTAATTTTGAAGCTTTTTGTAATCCTAATAAATTCATCACAAACGTGTTGTAAGAAAGTTTTGTTTAAACGCTACAGGTTGTCCCGGAAAATGCGGACAATCTCTTAGAAATGAAATTTCTTTTAAAAAGATTGTACTTGCTCTAGTAATTTTTTTCCAAAAATGTAATTACAATTTAATTATTAATTGTGAAAAATACATTTATTAATCTTTATTTTATTTTATTTTTTTTAAGTTTTTTTTGAGCGTCGTAAATTAATTTGGTTATGGGACGGTTTAGATAAATCTACAGTTTTGAGAAAAAAAAAACATATCTTTGGGCTTCTTAAGACATTATATAACAAAATAAATATGGATCATTTTCATTTTTTTATTTTTTTTTTGTTTTTTTTTTTATTTTTTCAATTATTAACTGTCTTACGGGACCGTGGAGTGAAAGGGGTGCTGGGTGGGGTAAAATAACATCTAACAAGTAAAGAATATCAAATATATTGCAATCAAAATACAAATCCACAGAAGAAATATTCATTTTAATCTCAGGAGGAATATGAAAAACAAACTAAACGTAATTACCAAGACAATAGGTAATAGGTTAAGTAAGGTATGGTAAGGTCAAACTCTGTTCTTCAAAAACAATAAACTTAAAAAAACAATATCCTTGCGCAGGGGCCAGGCTAATATGTTAGTTAGAAAAAAAAAGGTAAGGTAAGGTAAGGTTAGGTTCAGTTAGGTTAGGTTAGGTTAGGATAGGTTAGGTTAAGAATGAGGTACACTCGGTAATACTATATGCGGCACCAATATGGGCGGAGGTCATTAGGTTCAAGAAGTACA
>JABRWK010000193.1:0-10765 GCA_013372445.1 Hypothenemus hampei | reverse complement strand
TTGAAAAAAAGTATTATTAAAATTAAATATACATTTCTTAGATTAATTTCAAGATTAGTTTGTTTTTTATGGTAAGATTTTGTTATTTTTTTATTTTAATAATTATTATTATTAATTATAATTAATCAATAAATCTCAATTTTTTACNTAGATCTTACTTTTCCGATATCTCTCCAATAAAATTTAAAAAAAATGTATTACTCATATATGCAAAAATAAGTAAAAAGTGATGAGTATTTCACTCATGATTAAAAGTAAAAGTAATCACTCTATACTCGTGAGCACGAGTAACGAGTGATTACTCGTCACTCGTCACTCGCAAATATTTTGAGTAATTCAATCATCAATCATCACTCGACCACTCGAGTGAAAATGCCCAACTCTGCCTGTAATCCAGCAATCTTAGTCAAGATATTATTTTCTTTTTTCTCTTACAAATTGAATTTGAATAGTGATTTTTGAATTGTTTAACAGCAGTAGCGTCTTATAAGGTAACAATATTGTTTTAATTAAGGGGTCAGACCACCCTAGCGCTCTTAAAAATAGATAATCTATATTTTCTTATTTCTATAAATAACATAGTTTTTTGACGCAGGTTTTAAATTTTTGAAATAATTTTTATTTTACACAAATAGTACAATAAATAGTTTTATGAACAATTTAAAAAAAAATCAAGGAAACAAATTAAAAAATAACGGAGATATGAGTCATTGAGTAAACTTTTTTGAAAACAATGGTCGGTGATGGACAACTTTTCTCCGTCGAACATCGTCTGGAAAAAACATTATCTTATACAGTGGTAACTAAAATGTAGCATAGGGAAAAACTTTAAAAAAATTTTTGTAGAAATGACAACTGTTTAAAAAAAATTCAAATTTTGACGCAAAATTTTAAGTTTTATAAATTTATAAAAAATTAACGGAACATCCTATCAAAGAAATCCTACGCTACATTGTAGATAATGTTACAAAGCGTTACAATTATGGCGAAAATTTCAACAAAATCTGTTGAATATTTTTTGACATATCTTGCCCACCAGTTTGAAAAAAGTAATTTCGAGAAAAATGCAAAAGAAAAAAAGTATTACATATTTTGTTTAAATACCTTCAATCTCCGATTCCTGGACCGTATAGGAGGTTTTCCAATGATGTTGTCATATCCTCAGATTCCTTTTGGGCAGCCCTTCTGAACTTTCTTGCTTCTTCCGTCTGTTCTTGGGCTCTCATTTCAGCTATAGATATTCGATGAACATCCAAATCCTCGGATAATCGCAATGCGTTTGGACCAATTGTGAGTTTTAATAATTACATCATTTGTAGGACGCTAGTATATCCATCATCGAATTTACTAACTGCAATGGCAAATGCAATGTCAACAATTTTTGCACCACAAAAACGCACTTTTTACACTTTCCTACTTCACTGATAACCGAAAAAACAGATATAAAATTGATTAACCGGTATCCGAAAGATGCATTCATTTCAAAATCGAAGCTTTCACCGCTCTTTAATTTCTTAGTTGATGTGCTCGTATTAGCATCCACTTTTTTCATTGAATTCATTGAATTTTTTCATTCAATGGATAATGTCGCGTCTTGGTACTCCGATGAAGACGTTTGAGTGATTTTCGACTGCCTTTGGTATCAAGAGATATAGTTTTGCTCATTTTTTATACTTTTTCAAGTCAAAAAATAAAAGGAAAATTAAAACTTTTGTATTTCACATGGAGATCCGTACTCTACTGCGTTACAGAATAAAATGATTCTATAATATTGAAAGTTGCAGGGGTCTAAAGGACCTATAATTTTAATACTTAAAGCCATTGTCAGTACCAAAAATTACATGAAAATATCAATTAAGAAAGTGCAATAAAACCCTCTATCAAGGATAATCCCTTTGGGTACCTTCGTTCCCCCACACCTACCTTCCTGCTACCTATAATGCGGGTCTATTGGGCTGCGCTCACTTTAAATCGCTATAACTCCGGAACTATTTTGAATTTTGGGATGACTCGCTTAAAATATTCTTAAAAGTATAGACAATAAATTTAGCTAAAAAAATCAATTTTTTGAAAATTTCAAGGTGTTCTGACTCCTTAAGTTTTCTTTATCTTCTTTAATTAAGTAGTCCTTGTAATTTTATAATTTGAACAGGTATATTGTGCGACAACTAATTGGTGCCACTACCCCCCTAACTAATTTTTGCAAAACGTTTTATTACATAGTTCGTTTGGAGGATGTGTCACTAAAATTAAGTAAAATTATCACCTTTAATGTGATAGAACGTATATGGTTTCAGCACGATGGAGCTTCTGCGTATTTTTCTTTACTAGCAAGGTAACCTCCCAATGAGGCTTTTTCCATCTACTGGATTGCTTGAAGGAGATCTATACATTGGCGGCGCGATCTCCTGACCTCAATCCTTTTGATTTTTTTCTTTGGAGTCATGTTTAAAGTTAATTTACGAAACACTTATTGACAGAAGTGTTGTTAAAAATTATGGTCACCTGCACACAAATTCAAGACACACCTAGCATATTTTAAAGGGTTCGAGCATCAGTGAACAGGCGAACTCAGTTGTGACTTTAACAAAATGATATCTATTTAAAATAATTTTTTTAATTTTATATCTAAATAAATGATATTTGGATTTTTTTGCTTAAAAAAAAACGTAACTATTATGACTATTAAGAAGGTCTTTTTGTGTAAATCATGTTTCATCCGAAAACAAGACTCACTGACCAAGGCCTTATTGCCTTAAGTGCTACTGTAACCACTCATGACTCATGACGTCGTCGATTGAACAAAATCAAGTGGGCCTTTCTAAATTGAAGGGAATTCCAGAAATAATTTTCATTTAAAAAAAAACCAGTAGGAACCATTTTCATCATTAACATTGTGTTGAGATTATTACTGTGACCGTACGCACGCCACTGGTGAAATGAATAATAATATTTTTACTTAAAAAATGTGCCTACGCTAACTATCAAATTGTGTAAAATTTTATTTATGCATTTTTGTAACGAAACATTATTGGAATATAGTTTATATAGATAACTATCATAATTTTTTGATAAACAATCCGCTTTTGAAATATGATGCAATGTTTACGAAAAATGCATTAGAACTTTTTTCTCATGACTATTAGGAATACAATACTTGGTTCATAAAATAAAGTATGTAACTTAAATAAATCTATACATATATCGAAAAATATTCATAGATCACTGTATATGCTAAAAGTAATTCGTCTTCAATGTTGTTAAGAACGCAATAATTATAGTGAAACTGATAAGGCATTCTTTTATCAGATAATATAATTTTATACTCAATTTGGAATGGGAATGGGGCTATTTTATCGATATTAATACTCGAGTCAGTTTAGTTATTATCAAACGAGGAAAACAATAATATTTTTTACGTCAATAGCGACACACAGATTCATTTATCTTATCAGTGAATTTTGGAAAAATCAATGTCTGTTCCTCCACAAAAGAGGGGCCCGGACTTAGTAATAAATGCAGGTAAATATTTTTAAAAGTATAGTTAGTTGTACATAGGTCGTGTTGGCCATAAAGCCTTTAACTTGACAACAGAAAAGAATTAAATGTTGGAAAAAGTGATAGTCAAACCAAAATATTTATTTAATGTCTTGGCTCGAATGTCGTTTTTTACTTTTTTATTATCTTGATTTATAAGTGCGAATTAATTAATTAACAAAAATAAAACTGTCACTGTAACTCTCTGTCTTTGTATATTTCTGAAAAGTAGTCAGACTGAAAATAATTTAAATACTTTGTAATATTTTTGAAGATTCTTCAAAGATATTGAGTCGCAAAACTCATAAAACAGCATTAAAAGCTTTATGGCCAATTGAGAATATCGGTCACATTCAAATAACATACAAAATATGTAATAAATAATTAATTTTCAAATAATATTGTCAGGTTATAGAGAAGCCTAAGGACTATAATAAGGTATAAATTTTTATATTTTTCCAATTCTTTAAAGTTATGTTTTAAGTTTTATAACTAAATAATAATCGCTGGGTGCAAATACTTAGGCTTTAGGGCGGGTAACCAACCCAACAACAATCTTTAAAGCTGTATCCTTCAAAACAACTTAACAATAGCGTGCTTATGGACTGTGCCGTTGTCATGCAGAAGGTCGTAGTTTAGCCTAGAATTCCACGCCTCCTCATTTAGATGGAATCTCGCAATTTAGGAAGTAAGACGGCATAATATTTTACAGGTAGTGTTCTTTTTCTTAAAATTCCAGTTGCTATGATTTTTTTCGATTGAGTCACCTTTGCCCTCCTTGACTATTTTTCAACTAGTTTTCGCCGTTCCATAGATTCTCTTTTCAACAAGAGATTATATCTTCTATTCTACAGTCTCTCGGAGGAAACAAAACTGTTTGAATTTTTTTTTCGGTAAAGTGGAACGTACATACATGCCATGTAACCTTTGTTTAATATTATTAGCAATAACATCTTTAGTGAATAATGTAACGACAGCTCTAAATTCGATTTTCCATATAGTAAAAAGTGGCGCGACACTGTCAGCTTAAACAACTAGAGATAAGCTGCTGACATGATTACGAGTCTGAAATTTTTATTATTGTTGAACAAATCATTTAAATCATAGCACACAATGATACTGTTAATTTAATGTACCTAGAACTAGTTTCAAAACAATAAGAACTACCCCTTAGGTAGTTGCGTCCCATTAGGAGATTGTAGATGACCGATATAAAATATTGTTCATTATAAAAGATTCTCTGTTCAAAAACTGATAAAAGGTCTTTTGAAATTTTCGATTCCCCGATTAATCTTCCTTTATTCGGCGGTTTATTGACGTAAATGATATCCAGCATTTGTGTTTAATTTTTTATAAGTGATTGGTTGATTTTAATGATACTAAATGGTCTTGGTTTTAACCTGACTGTTCTAGATTTCATGTTGATCGCACTCCATTGTTATCTAAATTATTTATTTTTATATTACAATTTTTTGTTAAACCATTTTTCTATCTCTAACTATCTCTCAAAAACCGATATCTAGCAAAATTGATAAAAAAGTGACCCTTAGCATTTTTCCTTACATTCTTTGCCCCTCCGTCAGAGATTCCATTTGCACATATTTCTTGATAAATTCCTTACTAATGCAAACTAGCAACGGTGCTTTTAGCTATGTGTTAAAAAGTGCGTGCTCAATCTTCTCTAAGTAAAGTGCAATGATTCGTAATGATCGTTAGATTATTCGATTTAGGTAAATAACGTTTCTTAGAGAACCCTCTTGGGTATTTTCTAGAAGGTATTTTTTATATGATAAGAAATAGTTGTCTTTCCGCAGTTTTTGTCATAAAAATGGACCATTGGGAAATAAATAGATTAAATAGGCTTTATTTTATGTACAAATTGTAGTGCGAAAAATTAGTCTAATTTTTTTATACGCTTTTTAAACTTGTTTGATGTTTTCTACCCACAAATATTTATTTTTAAGGATAATTAAGAGACTTCTACTGTCAATCGTTTTATTGTATTTTTATGACATTCATGTATACAGTGAGGTTTCTTTTATCTTTCAACATACAATATTATTACCCTATGTTCAATTTTAAAAAAACACACTTCAACGCATTGGAACGCAAGCAACCAACATTACACAGCGAATTTTTAAAACCTCAAATTTTATAAAACAAAACGATAAAGTCAAATTTTTCATTGAAAATTTGAATTTTTATTATATAAACATTTTTTGTGCCTATTAGTAGATATAAAGACAGTTATAGTTATAGTTATTTCTTAATTATAAATTATTGACTTTGATATTTTGTTTTATAAAATTTGAAGTTTTAAATATTTGCTATGTAATGTTGATTGCGTTCTTTCCAATGCGTTGAGGTGTGTTTTTTACAATTGAACATAAGGTAATAACATTGTATGTTCAGAGTTAAAAAAACCTCATTGTATGTATCTGTATGTACCTAGGTGTTTACGGTATTTTTACTTTCTTGGGCATCTAAGGGTTAATGCATTAATAATTTCCATTTCAATACAAAAATGAAATTTTTATGAATATTAAGAATATTTAAATTTTAAATTGAAATATTTAAATTCTTATCCGTTTTAGTGGTAATATGTTTTTATTATAAATTTTAAGTATATAGTTATTTCTGTATCAATAATAAAGGGTTATCCACTTAATGATTTCGATTTTTCAAATGAAATATAAGTATGAAATAGAGTAGATCCTTAATTTGCCAGTTTTGTAGCTTAAGTTATTATAAAACAACACGAAACTTTTAATGCCACAAGAACGTTACGAAATTATCTAAATTTGTTATGAAAATCAATGCTTCGAAAAGGAAATTTGGCGTGGACATTGTGCATGTTAGGTGTGTCAGGTCGGCGACCAAGTGAACAAACAATTTTTAATATTTGAAACAATCTGGAGGAATTGTGGTTCTAACAGGACGGCGCTAACACCATCAAAACCATTTTTTCATTACAACGACAGTTTGGTAATAATGCCATTTCGAGAAATAGTGCTATGAAATATCCGTCAGGATCTTTTGATTTGAGGCTGTGCAACATTTTCCTATGTGATTATCAGTGGTCTACAAAAATCCAACAATAGAAGAGTTAAAAACAAACAACAAAATTATTATTCATGATATACTGGCTACGATCATAAAAACATAATGAGAAATTCGACTGATTGAATGCGCTATTGTCAATAAAGTCGGGGACTACATTTGAATAATATTTTCGAAACATAATGCTAATAAAATTCTCTTTCGAATAAAGAAAACATTTTGTCTCGCGGAAAAATTTTTGTGTTTTATTTCATTATTAAATCCTACAAAAATATAAACACTGCTCTGCTAGCAATAATGAATTCATCATTAATTAAATAACAACATATAAAATTGACTGAAGTTTAGAACTAAGGTAACCTACCAAAAAAAACCAACAAAAAACATATTTCTCAACCAATGAATTGGAAAAGGAGGTCTGGTTGCATGACCTGTTCGTTTTCTAGATTTAAATCAATATGATTTTTTTTGTGGAGTTTTATTAAATCCTTATTTTACCCAAGGCCTTATTCGTGATTGCGAAAAATTTCCCGCAAGATTAATGGCACAGTGTACACATGTAAAAACAATCTCTAAAATCCTTCCCACAGTTCATGAATCAATGAATCGACGGTAAATGTTTGTATTGAAGCGAATAGTCGAATTTTTGAATAACTGATATAAAATGTTACATAATAAATAATTTTATCATTACATTTAACTGTATCCAAATAAAACATTAATTAATACATTTAGTTATCATACTACATATAAATCATTTATTCGCCCTAGTGCCAAAACCGTTCATTTGCGGACGTATATTTTTTAAACAAAAACATGTTTGTCTTCATCTCCTTTAACCATCCTGAAGGTTTATCGATATATTTTTTGGGTACCTGGACCTGTGTTTTTCCAAAGTTACATTGTATTATTTTTTATAAATATTTACTTAAAATATTAATCAAAATGGATTTTTTGTTTAGAATGGCTTTCGAACTGATCTTGCTGGGTGCTCTAATTTTTATTTTTATCGTGTCCTTTTGCGGCTTACTGCAGAAAATCAAACAAACTTACGATAGAGAACGACTTATAGCTGGTAAGTATCTCAACCATATTTTGAACAGTAGAAAAAAATGAATTATACTTAAGCTCGAATAATTGTAGAAAGAGTTGTCCGACGCAGAGAACAACAAGAACGTATTCGAAGACCCGACGATTCGTTTACAGAAATCTATTTGAACCCAGCGTTCGGTTCATCTAGTCTAGAAGAAGGTATTTTTCCAGCTGCACCTCCGCCATATTCTCGTATGTAGTTTATAAAGTTTTATATCCAACTAAACTTTTGAGATGTTTTAGGATATCAATCGGAAGCACCACCAAAATACGATGATGTGGTGAAACTGCACGAACCAAGAAATAATAATAACGATAATAATAATACTAATAATACATCATTTACGAATGAGGAACCTGCTGATGCGCAACACGATACTGCACTGCCACCATATACCATCAATGTAACTCTGTTAGCAGAAGCTACCACTCGTCAATAAATTGTTGCGTTTTTTTTTAAATACATATGAATTGTTATTTTGTAAAAATGTCATAGACTCGCTTAGAATATGAATTCATATAACGCGACCAAAAATGTGATTTTGCGTTAGTAAAATGTTTTAATAAATTAATTTTTTTATTCTTTTGATTAGTATTAAATACAGATAATTAAATAATTTTTATTGATAATTTAAAAAAATATGAAGATCGGATTTTTTTTGTGAAACTATTATTTTATAAAATGTTCAAAATGTTGTGCATTATTTTCTAAACATTAATAAAATCTATTCTCAAATTCGTGTCTAACATTCTGAAATATTTTTACATGTCAATCGGTTTCGTTTGCTCCTATAAAAAAACTAATTATGTTAATCAGGTCATCTTACAGGGCTTCTATCAGTCCTCTTGTAACAATTTATTTGTTAGAGAATCTGCCTTCCAACCATTTCCAGTGGAACTCTATCTTGTTGAGCACATAGTAAATTTTCTTGTAATATGTTTCCACCAACATGATGTTCCAGTTGATTTATTATCAAATGACCTGTCTTGCTTTTTCCTGGTTCCCTAAAAATAAAAATAATTTTATTTCTTTGCTGAAGTATGCATAAATTTTTAAGTTATTTACAATCGCAATGTCGCAAAACTTGACCACTTATAAAGTAATGCTTACGTACCCATAACATCCACTAATAAGTATAGCAACCATAAAATAAAATTGAAATATTTTGGACTGTAATAGCACCCGCATAGGTGGGCAATTGCCATTTTATCAACGCAAAATATCATCTTAGTTAAAAATAGGATATTAGTTTTAATGTAATCACATAACTTATAAAATATTATTTTTTATAATTACAAACGCCTAACTTGGCAATCCTGCATTTAAATTTAAGAAGTAAGATATCAAGAATAGAGAATAAAAACCCTTAAATATTGAGTTTTATTCAAACCCCCTTTAACTTAAGATGAGGAACTCTGAAGTGTAAAGTTGCAAACTAATTTCTACTTCTAAATTGCTCCCCGTCTAAACAAAAATTAAAGTGCTTCGACGATTTAAAAAAACATTACGTATTTTGAGATAATAGAGGGCGGATATTAATAGTGGGATAGATAATAGAAGTACATATTAATATATTGTATACACTACTGGCAAAATTTTTCGTCTGATAGAATTTTAAAGCGTTGAAAAGGCAACATAATTTATATGTTTAAAGTTAAATAGAGAATGAGAGTATTTTCCCTGATCTTCTCCTACTGCCCTTCCAAAAATCACCTGATCATGCCGAACATCCCCGACAACGAATGAAAATCGATAAATCGGTCGATCGGATGTAATCCCTTACCGAACAAAGCCGAACATGCTCTTCCAATGGGTGAAAAGGGAAATCATACGCACTCCAGATCTTTATCGTTCTCTCTGCTTAACTATAGAGATGTAAATTATGTTCTTTTTTCAACGCATTAAAATACTATCAGACGAAAAATTTTGACAGGGGTGTATAGAGCATGACCACTTAAAAGTGGGAGAGCCCTACAGAATATTTATTTACAGTGCAATTTTGATATATTTTTTTTAATTTGATGGACATCTCAAACTTCATCCTCCGATAAATTCTTGTCACGTTTGGTTAACCCTTTTTTAGTTCCGTATAGGTCCAAAGACTTATGCAATTGTATTTGTCGTTTATTTAAAAATCCAATTAAGACATCGTATTGAGTTTTTTGAGATATCTTAAAATGATCTATTTACATTAACCTATTGTAAATAGATCATTTTAAGTTATTAGTAGTATATTTAAGTTATTATAGTGTATTGCGATAATTATGGAAAATCCCTTTTTACTGACACTTATGGAGAGGGATGTCGGTGTAAGTCCGCCAGACTCAGAATCTTTGTGTGATATTTTGAGTAAATTTTGAAAATGATATCTTCAACAAACGCATTTATACGAAATTATGTGTTTTTTATCAGTTTATTGATTGTATTATATGATTTAATATTCATTAGATATAACATTGATGATTAAAGTTTTGAATAATTGAGTCTGGTACGATCTCAGTTACTTCAGGTTTTTGACTTTACTACATTTTAATGCATCACATATCAAAATAGATCCCATATGGAGTGTATTAAGCGTGAAATACAATGGACGGCGTCAAATGTACACGCGAAAATTTAAATGCATGTTAGTCAATAGGATTGCACACATTGAAAAAATGTCATTCATTTTGTGTAACCCTATTGGCTTACATGCTTTTAAATGTTCACGTGTACATTTGACGCCGTTGAACGCCGTCTATTGTATTTCATGCTTTAAGGTGAGGAAGAATTAAATTTTGTCAACAAATTTTCCCGAAAAATTTTCATTAAAAAGTGCTGTTTACACTATTGTTTCGCATTTTTTAACCATTTCAATAAATTTTTTCAATACTTAACTGTCTTACGGGATCGGGGAGTGAAAAGTGGTGCTGGGTGGGATAAAGTAAGGTAAGACTAATGAAAAAATGAGAATTTATTTCCTTAGCATAACTTACTTTACCTTACCTTATTTTATCCCTCCCAGCACCTTTTTTCATTCCACGGTCCCGTAAGACATTTTAGTATTGAAGAAAATGATTGAAATTAGTATAAAAA